>PVHY01017659.1:0-30910 GCA_004024945.1 Uropsilus gracilis
CCCCACTTCTCCCCTCCTCCCCTGGCCTCCCCCCACCTCCTGATGCTTCAAGGCTAAATGAGAAACACTGTATCAGGACAAAGGCTTCTGGGCCCTTTTCTGCAGAAAGTTGTTAGCAGGACTTTGGAGAGAAGAGCAGTTCTGTTACTGGCCTTGTTCCTTCATCATCCCCCTTCCTTGTGCATCATGCACTTGCTGCTGCCTCCTGGGCTCTGACTGAAAGGCAGGGCTGCGGAGCCTGCGGTGGGTAGAGGCTTTGGGAGCTGGACCTACCTGCCGCCCTCCTCTCCCACTGGGGCACACTGGTGCCTAAAGTGTTCCCTATCTCCGGGACCTTCTGTACCCAAACGTAAACTCTAAATTGGGGCTCTAATTTTCCTTCAGAGTGTGTGGACTTAAATGCTGATCTAGAATAGTCTGGGTCCTGCACTGTGCCTCAGTGAGACTGTTGATGCCTTGAGAGGAACATTCCAGCTCTGAACCTATGGGTGTGAGGGTGACATGTTGCTCCACACATCCCTCTGCAAAGCTGGTTTCTAGGGGGCAGGTGGGGCTCTGGCAAGAGGCTGGGGGCAGCTATGCTGGGAATGAGCCTATTCTGTGCTGTGGGCTTCGGTGCTGCTTTATCAAGGGTCAGGTGGATGGGTTCTAGAGTACCTCCCATACCCTGTAGAAGCATTTATATTTTTCTGAAGCCACGCTGTTTGCATGGGTGTTACTTGTCTGTACCTCAGAGTCTGAGGATGTTAACTTTAGAGCTCACAGTTCTCTAGAACAGATTCAGATTATAGCCTTTTCTTTTGAGAAAGAAATGATTTCACTCCAGATGCATGCCCTGAGCCAGACCTCACTGCTGCACTTTCCAAGGTGCTAAAATTGCTGCTCTCCAATGCTGACTTCAGACACAGTGCTCTAGAACCCTGCCCTTGATCCTGAGCACTGATCAGCTTAGCTCGACCATGGTTGACTCTTAGAGATTTTCACTTGGTCCCAGAATGTGGCAACATAGTTGTACTCACTAGACTGTGGGACCAAAATTGGCCTCAGGTGTTCAGCCCAGACTTTTGCTTTTGAGAGAGGGCTGCACTTTTTAATGGTATTTATAGGGTAGGTAGTAGCTGCATGCGCCACTTGTCTGTCATGAGTATGCTGATACCAGAAACTCAGAGCTGGTCTGTGGCAAGCAGTTGGGGGGTGGGGTGGGGTGGGGGGTGGGTTCTCTGACTTGCTCAGGACGAACTAGGCCAGTGGTTTTCAAACTGCTTGGCAGAACCCTGAAGTTTCCCAGGGCTTGCCTCAGGAGTCCTTGTGAAGAGGGAGGGAGGAAGGGGTGCTTGCAGGCTGGGCTACTTGCTTGCCCTCAAACAGAACAGTTCCCCTTATAGCTGTCTTACATGTCGGGGTTCAGGGTAAGATTTTATTTGCATTAAGGGGTTTGCTGCTGAAAAAAGTTGGAAAACCACTGACTGAACCATCAACTCCAGTTGGAGCCCATGTACCCCCAGGTTTGGGACAAACTCCACCCTGCCCTCTGCCACAGGATGCCCATCCCTGTTAGCGCTCCTGGGGGTTGTTTGCAAACAGAGGCCATGGTCAGGTTACTGAAATGCCCTGCTCAGAGGCTGTGCACCTGGATGGAAGGAGAGACTATTTTCTGAAAGGGTAAAGGGCTTGGTCTGGATTCCCAGAAGCGTAGCTTGGATGGGACCACAGTGGGCAGTTTTGACCTGTCCTGCCCTTCTTACATTGTGGGGCAATGGAAACCCCGGAGATTCTTCTGTCAGGGAAAACTAGAGACTCTTCTAGAGCCATATAGTTCCTTGGGATTAACTCTTGGCCTAGGAGGCTGAGTATGGCTCCCAATTTTTAAATCCATTTTTTAGAAAATAGGGGAAATAATGTAATTGCCATTTTTCAGAGATTAAATAGGTGGAGAGGGTGTTTGTTGCTCTCCAGAGCCCCAAGGGACAAATAGGACTTTGCTTAGGCCAAGGAAGGAGAAGTAGGGCAACTAGGTCCTGCAATTATTAATTCCACTTCCCATTTATTCTAGGGCATACACTATTTTACTTTTTTAAATCATAAAATGGTGGGAAAACAGATTGGTTAGTTTAGAAGAAAAGAAAAAGCTATATAAATATAAATATATATTCCTGTATTTTTATTTAATAATTTATAAATACCAAGTTCATTTGACTTTTATTTTTGTGTAATATGTAATGGTCGTATTAATAAAATAAAATAAAGCCCAGAAGTTTAATGAGAAGGACTGAGCAGGGTTTGTGACTTCTACACTGTATAGCCTGGGGTCCAGGACATCTCTTGATCCAATCTCTTCATGATCTTGTAAAGGGAAGAATTAGAGTGACAGGAATTTGTGAAAGTAATGAGAATTAAAAAAAAAAATCAATTGTCCCCCACCTCCCCACTCTGACTAAAATGCCCAAAAGCCAAGAAATCTATGCCAACCCAAGACTTAAGACAGTGTGTATGTATATATATATGTGCTATTTTGGGATGGCCAAAAAACAAAGACAACCAAAAATCTGTGTGATAATTAAGTCCCTAACTGTGGGTAAGCCTATAATTGAAAGTTGGTGATAAATAGCATTCTTTCCCAGTAACCTGTTGCCTACTTTGGACTGACAGTAAGTCTGGCAAAAATGAAGCCCCCACTTTTCTGATCCTCTGAGACACTTGGTTTCAGCCCTTTTAATGCAAACTGCTAAATGGTTGGAATCTATAGGAATTATTTGATACCTCTATTTCCAGTTTAGGACTTCATCAAAATTATATCGCAGGAATAGTGATCCTAAATTTAGCTTACAAGCAGTAATTTCTAATCCTTTTATAATCCAATGCAGTACAAAGGTATTTGGCTTTATATGTTAAATTTTTAGTAAGAAACATACTCCCTACAGGAATTCAGTGTTGTATTCCATTCTTTCTATATAGAAAACTAAGAGTGATCTGGTAAACATTGGGAAAAGAATTGGATATTCTTTTGAGTTAATATCAGACTACTATGTAGCCAGTGCATTTGTCTTTGCTGCATTGTGATTGATTTAATGGTTGATTGGTTTATATTTGCAAAGTTGCAAAAAAAAATTTGCAACATCTTACTATGATATACAAAAAACACCAAAAAAAAAACGAGGAGCAGGTCTATTAAAGTCAGGATGAAGGGCAAATTGAAATGTTACAATGAGATGACAGCAAAAAGAAAATTAATACATAGAAATGCATTCTATAAGCAATATTCTCAAGCGTTAAAGCTAGGCTATGCATTCAGCTGTGAGACCCCTGGCAGCTAAAACAAACTGAAAAACAAGAATTAACCTTGCTCTTAGATATTAACGTCTGTCATTCTTCAAGATGGACAAAAGACCGAGAAGACACTGAGCAATGCAGGTCACACCCAACAGCAAACATGATCTTGATTTCTGCACCTGTTTCTTATAGAAACACTTAGTGGGGACTCATTAGGTCCTAAGCTTGTTTAATCAGGCTCATTAGTTTCCCCCAAGTATGCTCTCTGGTGCTAGATGGTGCTTAACATAGGCCTAAGTTTCAGATTAAGTGGGCAGTGGGTAGTTTGCCCTCTAAATTGTTTTCCATAGATGTTCTCTCTTCATGTGGCACTTTTGATAAAAGTTGGGCGATTTCAATTAGTTGCAGTTTCTAGCAAACGGATGGATTATATTTTGTTTTTAATTTAGGATTAAGATAAAGATCCTTTGAAAACTTTACAGGTTGCCTTAAATGTGAATGCAGGCGATATCCATATCTACATAGATACAGATATATAGATATATATGAACATATATGTGGAAGCAGACATGTAAATTAACATTTTAAAAACCAACCAGTCAACAGTGGAATTCTATGAAGTTTTATTCATTTGCCCATTCATTCATGCAGCAAACATTCAAACCTCGGATAGAAAAGCACTGAGAGAAATAAACACAAATTTAGTCCCTGGTCTTATTTTCATTTAGTAAGGGAAACAAATCAAGTAAATCAGTTTTACAAATTAATAACAGATTTTCATGCTAGAAGGTGACAAATATTGTGAAGAAAAATAATTCAGCTAAATAGGTTAGGGGAGATCTTATTTCTAAGTAACTTTAGAGTTAGTAAATTAGAAAAAGATTTTTATTGATATGGAAAAGATGTTTGTTTTATTGGATAAGAGATTAGAAAATAATATAAATATGATTTCATTTTGCACATGTGCGCACACACACACCACTCTATAGGTATTGAAAAATTCAGGAAGGATGTATATGCCAAAATATCAGTGATTATCTCTGGGTGGTAGACTACATTTTGTTTTTGCTGTCAGTTTTTTTTTGTGTGTTTTTTTTTTTTAAATAGAACATATTTCTAGAGCAGTGTATTAAAACAAGTTTTTCAGGTGCAAAGTTTAAAAATATTTAGACAAACAGAATGGAAATTATACAGCCCAATATAGGCTCCTTCTTACTAAAATGATGACCAACTTCCACTCAAGACTGGGCCTAGGTTCCACTCAAGTCTAGGGCCAGGCCAGACTTTAGAACATGATTGGGGGCAGCTCCAAATAGAGGTAAGTAAATAATCAAGTTTCCAAGATTATCAGCACTGGCATATGGAAATGTAATGCAAACTTCACTTGCTGTTTTTACATTTTCTAGTAGATACGTTAAAGCAACAAAAGGAAACAACTAATTTAAACATTTTAATTCAGTATATAAAAACTGTTATTTTGACCTACTAATATTAAACAGTTAAGCTATTTCACAATGTCTTTTTCATACTGTCTTTGAAGTTCTGTGCGTTTTTTGACAGTTTCAGCATATCAGTTAATTTCAAGCCATGTGTGATTAGTGGCTATAATATGAAACAATGTAGCCTGTAAACATTTCAAAGTAGGAGTTACAATAGTGATGAAACTGCCAAGAAGCCAAGTAATTATATTGTCTAATAAGGAAACTTACCCTTTAACCGAAGAAGCCCTGATTTAATTCTCCTTTCCTCAACTCCACTGACCATTTACTTCTGTTGATAGATAGTTCCTTCTTATAAGGCACAATATCATTGAGCTTTAGTTTTCCCAAAATTCCATGCCCTCTATTGATAGGCTATTACTGAAGGAAAATTACATTCATAATGTTGAATGTCCTATTATTACACAGTAATTTTTGAAAAATTGGTTCTGAGGGAAATGTGTCTCTGATGTTTTCTATGCATCAACAATAGGCAAGACATTAAGATTATTACAAGATGATTCGATAGAATTATACTGAGCACAGGGTGATAGGTAATGGAAGTATAAATATAAGATGGTGTCCCTGCCATTTACAGTTTACAGTCTCATAGGGCATTATCTTCACAAGTTACCATTCAAATAACTTTAAATGTGTTTGTAAAATTGTGCCCATTAATAAGTTTTGAAGTTAGAACATTTTTTTTTTTTGAGACTAGGTCTCACTATTTTTGCCCATGAACCGCAGACTCACGTTGCCAAGGGTACCACAGATTCAAGCAATCCCCAGCCTCAGCTTCCCATGTAGCTGGGATTATAGGCGTGTGCCACCACACCCAGCTAAAGGAGTGTTTATTTTTTGAGACTATGTCTCACTATTTTTGCCTGTGGAACCGCAGGCTCACGCTGCCTGCTGCCCAGGGTACCACAGACTCAAGCAATCCCCAGTCTCAGCTTCCCAGGTAGCTGGGATTACAGACGTGCCCCACCATGCTCAGCTATTTTTTTGGAACTAGGTCTCCCGCCCTTGCCCCAGCGGGACTTGAACTGTGACCCTTGGTCCCCGCCGTGGCTTCCTAGGCTGCCACTTACAGGCATGCGCCACCCTGCCCGACCCAGGAGTATTTATTTTAAATTAAAATATTGTGGCAAAAAATCATAGGACAGAGAAAACTGAAAAATCAATCATAATCCTACTACCCAGAGAAAACCACCATTAACATTTTGGCATATTTCTGCATCTTTTATCTGTGTATTTTTTGATCATAGTGTACATATAGTTTTGTATATTGCTGCCTACCATTATATTGCAAGCATTTTTCCTTGTCATTAAAAATGTTTTGAAGGCATAATGACTATATAAAATTATGTCTGTGTATACAGTAATTTTCCTGAAAGTGCCCACAAGGACATTCAAGTTGTTTACATATTTTCACTTTAATCTCATTTGTATACCAGTTTTCAGATTTTCTTTAGAACAAAAATACAAGAAATATAATTACTGGGTCGAGAATTTCAACCTTTTAAAAACTTTGATACACATTGCTAAAGAGATGGTTGTAGTAGTTCTTATTCCTTCCCCCCATGCCCAAGATGTTTTTTTTTAATCAGATATACATAGTTGTAATTGTACTTTCCATACAATTTGACATAAAAAGTTATTTTTGCATGCTACCACACACTTTGTGTAAAACTTTCTTAACAGGTGCATAATCTTTAATTGGATCTAATTATAGTTTGCTTAACTATTTGATGTTGGAATTTAGTCTTTTTTCAGTTTTAGCATCATTTATATGTAATGTTTCTATATTAAAAGAGACCTGATAATAATTTTTATTTGAGTTTTCAAAGTTGGTTTTGAATCCCCTGCTCACTTCAAATTGGTCCCATGATTGGGCAAGTTAATTCACTCTTTTCCCTAAAAGGTTATGGTTTTGGAAATTCTTATTTCATGAGTTATTTTGAGAATTCAGTTAGGATATTATAAAGAACTAGGATAGTGTGTTACAAAAAATAAGGTGCTCAACAAAATTGGGATTCAAAGGCATTATTAAAAAATCATATTTCCCTTGGTTATCTTGCTTAGTTTAAGTTAGGTACCAATAAAACATCCAGATCTTGATTGGGTAAAGATCAATAGAAAAGATTTTTCTTCCAGCCAACTGACAATCTTTCATAGCTTGCATTGGTGTTCTGTGCTCAACTTTGGTTCTTGAACCCAAGACCTTTGAAGCTAAGATGACTGATGAAGTAATTCTCAGTGATATTTTAAACAACTGTGACTCTGCTCCAAGTTACCCTGTTTCAGAGGTAAGGCTTTATGAGAAAAGGCAAGGGTGAGGGGAAGCATGGGGGGTACACTGAGAAATTTTTGAATTTTGGTTTGGTAATAGGGAACTCCTTTAGTCCAAATTCCCTGCCCGCACCATGCACATCTGTTCGGGTTGGTTGATTGGGCTCATGTGAATTTGGTTCTCAAACTGTAGCTTGACTTGGCTATACATAGCCCTCTAGCATACTTAGCAGCGCCGCTCTTTCTTTTTAAACAAATGTGTAGGATCACTACTAAAATGTGACAATCCTACCTTCCCCAGGCTAGGTTTCATTGGTATCTCAGAGTGCAGTGGTGTGGGGATCTGCTCAGAAATTCTTGTTTGATGAAGGATCTGGGGTCTGGGAAAGCCCTGAACATGAAGGGTGCCATTCAGATCCCCAATCAGTGCATACTTTGGTCAACAGCTATTTATTGGATGCTTAGTATGTGCTAGGTTTATTGTCCCACAATGGAGATGGTACTATAAATAGGATTCAGTCTCTCATCTAGTTAGTACTGGTAACCTAGTAAGGAAATGTAGTACAAAAAGATTAGGTGCACAGGTAGGCCCCCTGGCCAAGAGAGAGGAGGCGAGGTTAGTGGAAGTTTTTCCAAAAGCGGTGGTGCAGGGTTTTGCAGTAGCACTAGTCCCTTTAAGTGAAGAGGGACTGCTGCTTGTCCAGAGGCACAGACCTGGGTGCCAGTACACCTACTAGGATGAGGAGTGCGGAAACTGCATTCGGGAAGTAGTCTGGTCCTGAGATCTCTAGGCCCACGGTAAGGAGTTTGAGGTTTTATTTGGTCTGAAAAGGGCAGCCTGCTCGGTTTGGTAGTGGTGTGGATTGGAGGGGTGACACTGGAAACTGACACATTAGGGGGCTGTAACAAACAGCTCAAGCAAAAGAAACTGGTTGAAACTGGAGCATGAACAGAGGGATTCGAAAGTATGCTTGTGACGGGAGAGAGAATGGACAGAACTCGTCCGTTAAGTGAGGACTCCGCCCTGCTTTCTGGTTTTAGAGACTTGGTTGATGGTAGGGTCAATTACCCTGGAAGGGAAAAGGAAGTCGCCTTCCTGGAGAGCTCATTATGACCCTCCCTTTCCAGCAACATCCCACCTACTAGTGCTATTCTGGTCAGGACATCTGTTTCCAGAAAACCCCACAAGCTTCGGGTCTGTCTGCCAACAATTCACAAGTTAGCAAAGAGCAGTATCAAGATGGCGCCCCCTAATGACTAGTCATTTGACCTCGGGTTTTACTTGCTGGAAGCCCGACAGTCTGTTCGGGAGCAAGGTTCACCTGTCATCAACGTGTCAACCCTTCGAATCTCGCGAGCCAATCGGCATCTGAGATTGTGCCACAACGGCGAAACGATCGGAAGTCGGGTCCTTTCCACTCGCCTAGCCAGCGGCCAATCACCGAGCGTGACACACTTCGCCGACCCTCCCGTAGGCGGGGGAGAAGCAGGAATGTCGTCATAGCGTGGCGGTATTGTTACCTAAGGAATTGAAAGGAGGTGGGACGTGTTGATTGACAGTCCGTTTTCCCCTACGGGGATTTGAGAATTTGGCTCAATACCCCGCCTTAGAGGTGGGGCACTATTTGATTGCCAAGTAATATCCCCCAATGGGGTACTAGCTCGTGATGACGGGCAGGCTGCTTAACTAATGAATCCTCGGCGTAGCAAGCGCAGTTCTCCAATCGCTGGGCGGCGGGCCCCAGTCTGAGCGGCGATGGCGGCGGCGGCGGCGGCGGCAGCAGCAGCGGGGGCTGCGGGCGGTCGGGGCTCCGGGCCGGGGCGGCGGCGCCATCTTGTGCCCGGGGCCGGTGGGGAGGCCGGGGAGGGGGCCCCGGGGGGCGCAGGGGACTACGGGAACGGCCTGGAGTCTGAGGAACTGGAGCCGGGGGAGCTGCTGCCGGAGCCCGAGCCTGAAGAGGAGCCGCCCCGGCCCCGCGCCCCCCCGGGAACTCCGGGCCCTGGGCCTGGCTCGGGAGCCCCCGGCAGCCAGGAGGAGGAGGAGGAGCAGGGACTGATCGAGGGTGACCCGGGGGACGGCGCCATTGAAGACCCGGTGAGGGAAGGAGGGCTAGCGAGCAGGCCGGCGATCGACCGGGCGGGTCACGGGAGGCCCCGAGCTTAGGCGAGGGGGAGACGGGCGGGGGGTGGGGGTGGGCGGGGAATAACGTGGCTGGGGCCGGGCGGAGGACGGATCCTCGGCCGCAAGAAGGGGCCGAGCTGGGTGGCTTCGGGCGTTATGGGTGCCTCGCGGTTTTGAAGAGAAGGTAGCTTGCTTTTCTTTACATCGTGGTCCTCGCGTGGGGCGAGGGAAGTCGCCGAGTATGGTTGGCCCCGCGCGCGGGCCGAGAGCAGTACATCCCTGCGCTGGTTCCTCTTAAGCTCTTCTCCGTGCCCTCCCCACTTATTGTAGGAGCTGGAAGCGATCAAAGCTCGAGTCAGGGAGATGGAGGAAGAAGCTGAGAAGCTAAAGGAGCTGCAGAACGAGGTAGAGAAGCAGATGAATATGAGTCCACCTCCAGGCAATGGTTAGTAACTGGCGGTTGCATGCTGAATCGGATCCTGGGATTGAAAGGGTTGTGGGAACACGGACTGTATGGGTTTAAATATTTGGAATCTTGGAGCTACTTGAGTGAGCAGTTAGTTGCTGGGCAGATGCCGCGGTCATAGTCCATCGTCTGTTCCTCTGACCTTTATGAGACAGAACCTGTGTTTTGGGGAGGGAGTCTTGTTCCTCCCTTTGTCCCTGTTACAAGTGTATTGCTCTTTGTTCTTAGCCTACCTCTATAGACTTTGTGGAGGTAGACAACCTTTGTGGAGGTTGCCAACTGGCATTTGACCTTCAAGTCTAATAGTTCAAGTCTTTCTTCAGTTGGAGATCCTTTAGTTTTGAGTCTTAAGAGAAATTGCTCAGCTGCAGGATCTTTTCCTTTAATCTTAACTAGGCACACTTAGTATTGTTCATTTTTCAAGTCATTTCAATTAAAGTCATTTAACGGGGACTGAATTTAAGGTGTAGGATTCCTGTACTGTTTTCTTCGACTTTCAATGACTGTATTGTGTTCCATAATTTGTTGAACATTTAGGGAGCACATACCATGTGTTAGGTACTATTCTGGGTAGTGGGAACAGAACAGTTCAAAATCTTTACCTTCGCTAGTGATGATGAAGCATGTATTAGTCAAGTAGAAGACATGCCTGTTCTTTTTTCCTGATTCTTTTTCTGGAAAGCTGGCCCAGTGATCATGTCCATTGAGGAGAAGATGGAGGCTGATGCCCGTTCCATTTATGTTGGCAATGTATGTACTAGGGGCTTGATTAGGGTTGGGAGAGATGCTTTATTTGGGGGCATTATATAATCTTGAAAGGCATATCTCTAGGATAGGTAATGAATTTGGCAGCATGGAGGGAGGGCTTGGAGGAGATAAAAGGTAATATTTATTAGGATTTCTGGTATCTGGTTCTCTTTCAAGACCCAGATCAGAGACTTCAGGGATTGGAAAGAAAAGTAATTAGTTCCTTAAAGGTCCAGATTTGATGTGCCTCAGTGTATATGGATGGCTCAGTTGGGAATGCTACCTGTTGCGATAGTTTACCCAGTGCTTGTGAAATGTACCTCCACAGGTAGACTATGGTGCGACAGCAGAAGAGCTGGAAGCACACTTTCATGGCTGTGGTTCAGTCAACCGTGTTACCATACTCTGTGACAAATTTAGTGGCCATCCCAAAGGGTAAGTAGAGAAGTAAGTTGTCATTTTAATCATGGTTTAAAATAGGTAAATTATGTTGAGCAGTAAGTTATCTTGGTATTGAAACAAGTAATCTTTGTGTTTTATGATACCACATTAATGTTGCTGTATGTCAGGAGTTAATCATAAATGTCTTGTGAGACTGCAGATAGTGAAGATGAAGATTAGGTATTGGTGGGATTGTGAACCAGAAGTGAAAGGGAACTTCTACTTGGCCCCATCTGTTTCTGCTATGTGGAAGGAAATTCAGGTCATGTGTCTCATATTTTACAGTTTTCCAAGAGTAGCTAGAAATTGATGAATGTAAACACATTGTACCCAAAGTGTGCCTGCAAGTTGGATTTGACGTCTGAGGTGGTATTTGCAACCTCAGATAAAGAGGTTAATTAATCTTTTCAGGTTTGCATATATAGAGTTCTCAGACAAAGAGTCAGTGAGGACTTCCCTGGCTTTAGATGAATCCCTATTTAGAGGACGACAAATCAAGGTAAGCTCCATGTTTCATTGCTGTTCTGCTTCTATATAAACTTTCCCCATTGACTCTGAGGCTTTTTGTTGAATATCTTTCACTCTCAGGTGATCCCAAAACGAACCAACAGACCAGGCATCAGCACAACAGACCGGGGTTTCCCACGTGCGAGATACCGTGCTCGGACCACCAACTACAACAGTTCCCGCTCTCGATTCTACAGTGGTTTTAGCAGCAGGCCCCGGGGTCGCATCTACAGGTCAGGATAGATGGGCTGCTCCTCTCCCCCGCCTCCCATGAGCCCTATATGCATCCTTCTCTCCTGGTCTGAGGAACTTCCCTCCCTTTAACCCTGCCCTTGATCTCAGGGATTTGTTCTCCTGCCTGTGCAGGTTGGGGAAGGTAGTTGCAAGCCAGGCCAGGCGGCCAGTGTCATCTTTTTCTGGAGCAGGAATTGGTGATAAGGGCTGAATCTCTCCACTTTGCTTGAGAGATGCTTCTTCTCCCAGCTCCCCTTCAGAGTAGGTGGCAGTGCAGTTCTTTACATGGAAGGTCAGGAAGAATAGGGTGTCAGAGCAATGAAGGCACTGGTCACACATTTGTTACTTTTCTTAGAGTTAGGAATAGAAGTTTGAGCCTCCCTTGGAAGAATACCAGAAGCTAGTTGATCCTCTTCAGCAGCCTGTGTGTGGGATGATACTGAGCTGCTTCTAACTGAGCCAGTCTTTTGCAAAAGTTAACTTTCTCACTGGAGCAAGTCTGATGCCCACTTTACTCCTGTCCTTTAGTGTTGAAGTAGACAGGGTAGGCATGTACTTTGACTTTTTCATAAGATCTGCCTATCTGCTACTAGGAGTTTAGGAGTGTTTGGTGGTAAGGGGTGAGGGCCTAGAGTCTTTGAAGAGCTATGAAGAAGTGAAAACTTGAGTTCTTTGTTCTTGTCCCCGTATCTTAAATGTACTTCCATATCACTACTGTTCAGTGAACTTTCTGTTCAATATTCTCTCCCGACCCGACCCCCCCCCCCCACCATTTGTCAGGTGTATCCTTATTTCTGGGGTTGTGGGGTCAGTTTTAGAACACTTGGAGACTTACCACCCCCACCACCTCCATCCCCCACTCCCATCCCCCCTCCCTTCACAGTAATTGGGGCAAGGGCCCATGGGGAGGGGATTGTACTGAACTGAACTGTCTAGTGGTCATGTTAACACCTAACTCTCCTTCTTTCTTCCAGGGGCCGGGCTAGAGCGACATCATGGTATTCCCCTTACTAAAAAAAGTGTGTATTAGGAGGAGAGAGAGGAAAAAAAGAGGAAAGAAGGAAAAAAAAAAAAAGAATTAAAAAAAAAAAAAGAAAACCAGAAGATGACCTTGATGGAAAAAAAAATATATTTAAAAAAAAAAAAAGATATACTGTGGAAGGGGGGAGAATCCCATAACTAACTGCTGAGGAGGGACCTGCTTTGGGGAGTAGGGGAAGGCCCAGGGAGTGGGGCAGAGGGCTGCTCATGCATTCTGGGGATTCGCCATGGACACGTCTCAACTGTGCAAGCTGCTTCCCATGTCTCCCTGTCCCACTTCACCCCTTTGGGGGCTGCTCAAGGGTAGGTGGGCATGGGTGGTAGGGTTTTTTTTACCCAGGGCTCTGGAAGGACACCAAACTGTTCTGCTTGTTACCTTCCCTCCATCTTCTCCCTAACTTTCACAGTCCCCTCCTGCCTGCTCCTGTCCTGCCAGGTCTGCCACCCAACCCACCCCTCTTTTCCGGCTCCCTGCCCCTCCAGATTGCCTGGTGATCTATTTTGTTTCCTTTTGTGTTTCTTTTTCTGTTTTGAGTGTCTTTCTTTGCAGGTTTCTGTAGCCGGAAGATCTTCGTTCCGCTCCCAGCGGCTCCAGTGTAAATTCCCCTTCCCCTTGGGGAACTGCACTACCTTGTTTTGGGGGGTTTTGGGGCTTTTTGTTTTGTTTTTTTTTTGTTTTGTTTGTTTTGTTTTTCAGGTTTTTTTTTTTTTCCTTTGCCTTTTTTTCCCTTTTATTTGGAGGGAATGGGAGGAAGTGGGAATAGGGAGGTGGGAGGTGGATTTTGTTTATTTTTTTAACTCATTTCCAGGGGATGGGAGTTTTTTTTTTTTAATATGTGTCATGAATAAAGTTGTTTTGAAAATAAAAATTGTTTGGCCTCTTGGGTGTATGCATTATTTATCTTCCTATTTTCTCTTAGATCACAGATGGCTGTTAATTCTCCTTTGTGGAAGTGCTGGTGTTTGGAGAAGTTCCCACTTAAGAATTAAGGAGTAGGAATTAAAATTGCAACTAGGAAGAAATTATGTATTTAGTTAAGGGTGATAGGTTTTCTGTATAGCATGTAGCCCTGATTGGCGTTTGAGCAATAATTTTATTGAGTCTGAAAAGAAAATGGTAGTTAGAGTTATCCAATACCACTTTTGTGTATACTGTTAAAACTTGGGTGAAAATGGATTATCCCCACAAGCAGTACTTGATTCTTAAGTATAAGCAGTACTTGGTGCTTGGGTAGCCTTCTGTATCCCAAGGTAGATTCAGAAAGTGAGGAAAAGTTAGCATTCAGCTAAACAGATAATTGCGAAACTTATTTTTAGCCATGCAAATGACCTCTCAGTTCAGGATTATCCCATTAACTAGGGCTCTACACCCCCATTGCTTTATTATTAAGTTTGATAGTTACTTGGTCATATTAATAACCTAATTTCTCTTATATGCTAATACCATTTTAGAATCCTTGAATACTCCCTTAACTCAGGGCTTCTAAGTATTTAAATTCAGTTCTGTTCCCAGGGTGTTTTGTTCTGGGTTGCTTCTGATGCAGATTTTTTCTTCAATAATCTTAGGTTAAAAGAATGGCTGGTCTATATCCATGAAGTCTAAGCCTACCTCTCAAGTGGCTTTGTATTCCAAGTTTTCAGGTCAGTATTGACCACTTAATTTAACAATTTGCTCATTTGTTATAGTCCCTTCTGTTGTATGATTTGTTAGGCATTTGGGAGTCTTTTACCTGGCCAGAGTTTAATTAGAATGCTGATTCGGACACTTACATAGGCTGTGATCAGCAAGAGACTGGCTGGGTAAAGTTCAATGTTACCCAGAATGTGAAGCAGTGGTTTGATGGTATTAGTGCTGTGAAGTTCTCGTATAGCCACCAGGGGGCACTAGATGGATTAAAAATCCTTAAAAATTGTAGGCTCCTAGAAGATGAATGTCTGACCATTCTTTGTTCTGGTATTGGATATCCAATCACTTTTGAGCCATACCCTGGCTTTTCTCACTGCTTGAGCAACTTTACATTTTCATTGCAGTGGGCTTCAAGCTTCATGTTGCCAGAAAGGCCCCAGTGCTGCCACCAGGAAGTACAGACTCAGGTGTGAAACTCATAGTTTTTCCCAATTTGATCCTGATTGTCTCCTTGCCACATCCTGCTGTAGCTTTGATGCACTGTGTATTCCAGTTGCTTAACTGTTTTCGCGTAATCCGCATGCTGTTCCAGCCTGCTGTGCCCAGTCATCTACTCTGTCAGTCATGGTATAAGCTAAGGAAGGTAAAAACCTTTCTTGAAACCTTAGTTAAAATGAATCACTTTCACTTAGGGCAGTTTGCTTCTGTCTTACATATAAGATGTACATATGCACATAAGACTAAAATTTATCTCATATCCATTCCCCTACCAGGCGTCAAGTTCTTTAGGAGTGTGGATTGTGCCATTGTATTACCTCATAGTACCTTGCACATAGTAGGCACTCTGTAGCTATTAATTTACTGTGGGAGTCTCCTGAACCTGCTTGTTCCTGTTCATATAGGGATCAGATTCCTTACTTTGTCTCTTTATTTTCTCTGTCATCCTCACTTCATTTTTTTTTTTTTTTTTCAGATTAGGTCTCACTATTTTTGCCTGTTGGACCTCAGGCTCATGTTGCCCGGGGTACCACAGACTCAATCCCCAGCCTCCGCTTCCCAGATAGCTGGAATTACAGGCACGCGCTAACCATGCCCAGCTATATTTTTTTGGTACTAGGTCTTGCTACGTGCCTCCAGCGGGACTCACACCACGATCCCTGGCCCTGGCTGCGGCTTCCTAGGCTGCTGCTTACAGGCATGCGCCACCATGCCTGGCTCTCACTTGATTCTAGAGAAAGGGACATAGAAAGTTGGTTAAGATAGGTCCTATTTCTGTCAGGCCTGATAAAATTCCTTGTTAATAGGATAGAAATGAATCTAGTTCACTGGGATTCTGTAGTAAGAAAGTATCTTTAGGAGGAAAGATTGGAGAAACCTAAGATTTCTTCTCCAGCGAGAGTCTGAGTTAAATCCTTAAAAGGGACTGAATAATCCGAAATGGAAGAAGTCAGCATAGTGATTTCTCAGGTTTTGTCCAACAGTAAAAAGAAGTTGCTAGATTTAAAAATAAAACAGCTTTCCATTTATATATAGTTAAAATGAGTAGTCTTTCTCAAATGATGATCTAATTTTAAAATGTATTTTGACATAATTTTTCATGCTTCCTAAACTTTAAGCCTATGTTCATCATTGACTTAATGAACAGACATTTACCAAGTACCTGTTTAGATGACAGAATTTGTTACAGAAAAGAAAGTTAGGGAGGCTGGGCATGGTGACTTGTGCCTGTAAGCTTCAGCCTGTGAAGCGGCTGGGGTAGTGGTCGTGATTCGAGTCCTGCTCGGGATAACATAACGAGACTTGGTCCCAAAAAAATAGCTGGGCGTGGTGGTGCATGCCTGTAATCCCAGCTAACTGGGAAGCTGAGGATAGGTAATTGCTTGAGTCTGTGGTACCCCAGGCAACAGGAGCCTGCCGTTCCATGGGCAAAAATAGCGAGACCTGATCTAAAAAAAAAAAAATGGGACCTAGGGAGGTTTGATTTTTACTTGCTGAAAAGAAGTGTCAGTTTGCCAGATCTCAGACTTGAATCCCACCAAAAAGCTGTATGGGATTTTTTTTTTTTGAGCTATAATTAACATACCATAAAATTTACCTTTAAAGTGTGTAGTTTAGTGGTATGTGTATATATGTATGTGTATGCATACACACATGCGGAGTATGAATGAATGATGTAACCGTCACCACTGTCTAATTTTGGAGCATCTTCATGAGTCTAAAAGTCCTATATCCATTACTGAACATCAGCTTACTCTGGATATTTCATATAAATGAAATGATACAGTATGTGACTTTTTGTGTTCTAAAATGGTAACATAATGTTTTCGAGCTTCTGCTGTAGCATTTATCAATACTCATTCCTTTTATTTTTATGACTATAGTATTTCATTTGCACAAGCCATGTTTTGTTTATCTATTCATGGTTGATGGGTATTTGGGTTGTTTCCATTTTGGGGCTGTTATGATTGAGTGTGCAAGTTTCTGTGTGAATATACCTTTTCTCTTGAATATGAGTTGCATTGCTAGATCATGAGAAATTTCTTTAACCTTTTGAAGAACTGACAGTTTTCCAAATAGCCGCATCATTTTACAATTTCCACCAAAATTGAGAGTTCTGTTTTGTTCAAACTTTCACTAAACTTACTATCTTTTTTCATTATAGCAGTCCTAGTAGGTGTGCAGTATGATTTTAATGACCAATGATGTTTGACAATTGATCTTTGAAAAAATGTCTGTTCAGATCCTTTGCCCATTTAAAAATTGTTTCTTTTTATTGTTGCAATGTAAGTTTTTTTAATTTTCTGAGTACTAAGTTCTTTTTTTTTTTTTTTTTGAGACTAGGTCTTGCTATTTTGCCTGTGGAACGGCAGGCTCACATTATCCAGGGTACCACAGACTCAAGCGATCCCCAGCCTCAGCTCTCCGGGTAGCTGGGATTACAGGCGTGCACTACCACGCCCAACTATTTTTTTGGAACTAGGTCCTGCTACATTGCCCCGAGCAGGACTCGAACCATGATTCCTGGCCCTGGCTGCAGCTTCCTAAACTTAGGTTTACAGGCATGCGCCACCATGCTCGGCCAAGTACTAAGTTCTGACCATATGAGTGATTTGCAAATATTTTCTCCCATTCGAGGTGGTTTTTTTTTTTTTTTTTTTCATTTTTTTAAAGGTGTTCTTTGAAGCATAAAAATCACAAAAATTTATAGCTGCATTTTCTCTTGATAGTTTTTATAGTTTTAGATTCTTAAATTTTTTATCCATTTTGAATTTTAAGTATATAGTGAAAGGTAGAAGTCCATTTCTACTTTCTACAGATATGTATTGGTCTCATTACCATTTATTTATTTATTTGTTTGTTTGTTTGTTTATTTATTTATTTATTTTTTGAGACTAGGTCTCGCTGTTTTTGCCCATGGAACCGCCTGCGCATGTTGCCCAGGGTACCACGGACTCAAGCAATCCCCAGCCACAGCTTTCCAGGTAGCTGGAATTACAGGCGCATGCCACCACACCCAGCTATTTTTTGGAACTAGGTCTCGCTAAGTTGCCCCAAGTGGGACTTGAACCACAATCCCTGGTCCCTGCCATGGCTTCCTAGGCTGCCACTTAAGAGGCATGCGCCACCATGCCCGGCCTCATTACCATTTATTAAAAAGATTGTTCTTTCCCCATTGAGGGCTTTAGTGCCCTTGTTGAAAATCAGTGGCCCATAAATGTGAGTTTATTCCTGGATGCACAGCACTTTGTTTTCTGTATGTGTGTGTTTATGCCAGTACTGTTTTCATTGTTTAATTTTGTGTGAGCCCTCCAGTTAGGGTCTTTTGCAACCTTGTTTAGCTATTCTGAATCGTTTACATTTTCTTATGAATTTTAGAGTCAGCTTATTACTTTCTGCAAGGAAGAAAGTTGGGATACTATTATTGTTATTAATTTTTGGAGACTAGGTCTTGTTACGTTGCCCAGGGTACCACAGACTCAAGTAGTTGCCGGGGGTACCACAGACTCAAGTGAGCCTCAGCCTCCCAGGTTGCTGGGATAACAGGCACCTACCACGGCACCCAACTGCTTTTTCAAGACCAGGTCTTTCTGTTGCCTGGGGTAGTCTTGAACCTGCAAACTCAAGCGATCTCAAGCCTCTTGCCTCCCAGCACTTGGACAACAGGTGTGCACCACCATACCTGACTAAAAGCTGCAATTTTAGCCAGGCACGGCTGTAAGCTTCAACCTATGAAGAGGCCGGGGCTAGGGATCGCGGTTCGAGTCCTGCCTGGGGCCCGTAGCAAGACCTAATTCCAAAAAAATAGCTGGGCGTGGTGGCGCACGTATGTAATCCCAGCTACCTGGGAAGATGAGGCTGGGGATTGCTTGAGTCTGTGGTACCCCGGGCAGCGTGAGCCTGCGGTTCCACGGGCAAAACTAGTGAGACCCAGTCTCAAAAAAAAAAAAAGCTGGGATTTTAATGGATGACATTTACTCTAGATCAGTTTAGGGAGGATTGCCATCTCAGTAGTATAAGTCTTCTAATTCATGAACACAGACTGTCTTTCCACTTATTTATGTCTTTAATTTCTTTCTACAATGTGTTTTAGTTTATAGTATATATCTTTGCACTTCTTGTATTAATATATTTCTAATTAGTTTTCACTATTTTCAATAGAATTGATTCTTACTTTGATTTTCAAATTGTTCACTGTTGTACAATTGATTTTTATATATTGATCTCATATTCTACCACTTCAATTGATAGTCTAGTGAACTTGCTGAGTTTATTTAGTTCTAACAACCTTTTTGTGCATTCCTTAGGATTCTCTACATATAGTATCACATAATCAGCAAATACAGAATTTTACCTTGTCCTTTCCATTCTGGCTACTTTTTAATTTCATATTCTTGCCTTATTTTCCTGGTTACATCCTCTAGTACAATGCTGAGTAGAAGTTAACAAAAGTCTTATTGTCTTGGTCCTATTTTCAGGGGAAATGCTTTTGATCTTACACTAATAAATATGTAAGCTAGGTATGTTTGATGGGTGCTCTTTATTCCATGGATATTTGAAATAAACATTTGCACATATTTTCTGTCATGCCTCTAGGCTTCTCATTGTTCCTCTTTTCAGTCCCTGGCAAACTCAGAAAACATCAAGGTTCAATCCAAATGCCTGAGAAGCATCCCTTGACTGCCTCCAATATACTTAGTGCCGCTGCAGCACTTTGTAATTTCTTTGCATTTTTCCACAGGATTGTAATTATTTGCCTCACAGTCTTCTGAGTTCTTGCAGGTGATGACAACATACCCTCCCCTGACCTGAGGTAGCACCAGGCAGTAGTCAGTAATCAGTAGCCATTAGTTGCATGGTGATCAGGCCAGATTAACTGAATGAGGAATAGTGTAGCTTTCATAATACTTCATGTAATTTTTTTAAGATTAGACATAAATCCTACCATATATCCTTTTAACTTCCCCTCAGTAACTTATTATGACTCAGTTGTGAATCCAACTGAAGCACTGTTCTTGTTTCAATCAGTACAACTTCTTCAAAGAACATAATCATTTACTTTTTTTTTTTTTAATTTTTCTTTAAATCACAATCTCAGTAAATAGTTTTTGGGATACCCCCCCTAGGTGCTCCCTCCATTCTCTCACACCCCACTCTTTGTTGTTTGCTAGTCTGTGTTAAGTCCATTAATCTCTTTCTTTCCTGTGATAGTGTTCTTTCATTGGGTGAGGGACTGTGTTCTTGGAGCCAGGCAAGCCTTGCTGGTAGGTTTTCAGTCTTAAGTTTGCATTGGGTAGCAGTCTATATTTATTTGTGATCTGTACATGCTTTCTCATTGGAGGCTGTCTTCTCCAATCCCATTTCTGTTGTTTTGCTTCTTCACCCTATGGTTCTGGCATCAGATTTAGGGGGTCTCACCCCCTGCCAGTGTCGGTGAAGAAGTTTCTCTGTGGATACAGGCATCTGTGGATGGCCGTTGCAGATCATCTCCTCTGCCTCACCTTGCAGCTTTGCTGTGGGGCCAATGCCCCCAGTCTTTGGTCTTCCTCTTCTCTTCCATAGTGTGAGGAGGGGACCTTGCTCTTCTAAAAGATATCTCCGAGATGAGGTCTTGGGTCTTCCAAACCTGGTGAGCGCATAGGTGCATTTCGCGACATCGTGTTTCCATAGTTGCTTCTGTCTCGCATGCACTGGTTCTCTTGATTGTCCATCTGCTGTGTCCAGCTCAGGCTTGTGGGCTGGATATTTACCTGGTCCCTCACCCATTTTATTTATTTTTCTTTTTGAAATTTTTTTTCTCTTTTGAGACTAGGTCTCACTACTTTTGCCCATGGAACCGCAGGCTCACATTGCTCGGGGTACCAAGACTCAAGCAATCCCCAGCCTCAGTTTCTCAGGTAGCTGGGATTACAGGCACACGCCACCACTCCCAGCTATTTTTTTTGGAACTAGGTCTCGCTACTTGCCCCCAGCGGGACTTGAACCGTGATCCCTGGTCCTGGTCTTGGCTTCCTAGGCTGCCACCTACAGGCATGTGCCACCATGCCTGTCCTCCCTCACCCGTTTTATGATGGGGTTTGTGTTATATATGTTCTTGCTCCTCTTGAAGATTAGCTGGAGAGTGAAATGGAAGGGGCATCCTACCTCACCCCCTCCTCGCCCACCCATGCACTAGTACCTCTCTGTGCCGGGGTAGGGCCCAGATGTCTATGCTTGTGCCATCCCAATCCACCCTTGGACTAGGGCCTGGGGGCAAATGCCTTGGCCCATCTGGGCTGCAGATGGCTGCCCCATGCAACAACCATCTGCTGGTGGATGGGGCTAAACCCCATCCGGTCCCTCTTCCTGGGCTCTCCAGGCTTGGGGGGGATTACCCTGGTATCGTCTCCACCTTTGCTTCCTGCTAGCTAGGGGCAGCAAGGGGGGAGCCCTGGGCCTCATGGAGCAGCCAGGCTGAGCCAGCTACCCTAGAAGGGGAGCAGCTGGCTTGCACTCCCCTGCGCCATCTGAAGCAGAGGATGCTACCTCACTGAGGCCTCCCATCCAAACACAGTGACCTGGAGGGGGTGTGGCCCCTTACCACCCAAACCTAAGGTGAAAGGGACAGAGCTCCAGACCACATGGAGCAGCTGGGCTGAGCTGGCTATCCTGAAGGGGAGCAGCTGTCCTGCACCCCACTGCGCCCTCTGAAACAGGGCGCTACTTCACCACGGCCTCCCATCCAGACGTGGCGACCTGGAGGGCGATCATTTACTTATTTGCTTAAAAACTCTTAAAATACCTAGGGTACCTTCTAAACAGTATTGCAGGGTAATATTTTCTGTCACAGTATTTAGAAATATTTTGTATCTGACATGTGGTAAGAAGATTGCAGCCTCAGTTCATGCTACTCATCAGTCACATGAAACTTTGAGTCACCTCACCAAACCTTAGTTTCTCCATTTATAAAAAACTTCAAAAATACTAACTTCTTGGGGGGAGGGGAGGCTATTGACGTTTTAGTAAGATCACGTGGTTGATGAATTTTAGAATAACCAACAAGATGCTGGTGGTTTTAACCAAACACATTGACCCCTTTCTACCTACACTGAATTACTTGGGATGAGGGGCTGTATCTCCCCCTATGCTTTGCTGATGATTCCTGAATGCTGACATTTGTTTTTGCCTGCTTCTCTTTGGTTGAAATCAGGGGACTTTACTATTTTTCACCACCTGTCCTCCACATAGGAGCTGCTGTAGCTTTCTGAGTGTTCTCAGTTTCCTTCCCTAGGAAATGGTGGTGCTCAATGAAATGCCCTTTGACACCATTCCTCACAGTGTATTGGACAGTGTCATTCACATATAAATAACTCCTCAGCCTTACATGGCCTCTTCCAAAAAGCATAAGTGCTTCTTTATCTACCATCCTGTTAGTTCTCACAGACTCTGGAGACAGCAGTGAGTATGAGCTTTTGTTTTATCATTGGCTATTCAAATCTAAAATGTCAGTTAAAACCCCACAGACTGTTCTAGAGAATATGTGATGATACAAAGTATATGTAACTAAGGGAAAGAACAGCCAGAAGACCTGGGTTTGAGTTCAGGTTCTACCACTAAATAACATCACTTGATTTCTCTCATTTCCATTTCCTAGTAGTAGGAGGAAGAGACAAAGAAATAAAATTCTATTTTAGGGGTCTCTGCAGGTTAAATGAGGGAAGCTAGAGGTCAAGAAATTGCCTGAAGTGGTAAAGGTAGCCCATGGCTGTTCTCAGTGGCAGGCCCTGATGCTGAGGTATAAACCCTAGTGTTTTACTGCCACCTTCCAGGGGTTCCTAGAGACTCCCTCCTGCTTTCAAGGACAGTGCCCAAAGACTGGAAGGAGTTGGGAAGATGGCCATGGTGTGCATACATGAAGACCTCAGCTTCAGGATCTAGTCACATCCTAGGTCTGTCACTCATTAGTTTGGCAAATGACTGAGTCTCTGGCATCAGTTTTCTCTCTGTAGAGAATAGTGGACGTCGATTGTTTTTGCCAGCACAACATCCAGTCCATTTTTTAACAGCGCTTGGGTTATGTTTGCTTTCTCTCTCATCAGTGATGTGGGTGGAAGTACTTAATTTCTGGAAGTGCATTTTCAGTGAGTGACCCAAAGATTGAATTCCACAGGTGTTCATGCAGCCAGGTGACCCTGATGAAGAAATGACTGGTTCCTCCTCCCAGGATCAAGGGTTCTTGCTGCTTCCTATTTTCATTACCTATTCTTGTGTCTTCCAGACTATGAGCTTCCCACCACCTCCCTCTAATACATTCCCTTTTTCACCTCATTGGAGTCCATTTTTTTACTTGCAGCAGGGAAAACAAGAACCAAAGTAACCTTCACTGATCCAAACACCCACCTTCAGCATTACAGGGATTCAGTGACAGAATGAAGTTTAAGTGCCCAGCCCATTCCAAGCAGTTTAACCAGCAACAGCAGGGTACGAGAGTTTTAAGTTAACGCTGGGGGTAGCACATTGCACAGAGAGGAAGATTGTTGGTTTTGAGAGAAACCTTCCCCCAAGAGACAGAAGGGAAGTCCGGGCTATGATATGCTCATTTATTCAAAATGTCTTTATTGAAACAATGATAGAGCAAGAAAGAATGAGGTCTGGGAGGATGTCTTTGGGCACAGGATGAAGCCCAGACCTAGTGGTTACAGTGTGGAGCTCTCTCCCTGTCCCTTGACTCTTGCCAAGGAAGTGAACACAAAGCAGCAGGGAGGAGAAGGGGGTAGGATAACCCTCTGAACCCTCTTCAGAGGCTGGCAGGAGGTGCCTCTGAGCCTGAAAAACTGCCTGCCTCACTTGGACCTCCCGATGATCTCCTTGCCAGGGCCTCATGCCACCTTTCTATATGGGTCAGCCTCCTGCCAGGATGCTCAGAGGCCACTCAGAGGGCAGGGTTGGGGGTGGCAAGCAGCGGGACATGGTCACAGCGGTTAGGGGGTGGCTGCCGCAGCAGGGAAGGCCGACGGCACAGCTCCCCATCCCGGAGCACCTCCGGCAGGAGCTTGCGCTTGGTCTCCGGCAACAGCATGATGCTGAGGATGCAGAGGAGAGCACAGGCCGCCAGCACCACGTGCTGTAGGAAGGCTCCATGGCCCATGTGGAGGCGCTGGGCCGGGCCACTCAGACCTCCAAGTGCCCCCAGTGCCATGATCAAGCCCAGGCCACGGCCCCTGGGAGGGATGGAGAAGGCAGTCTCCAGCTGTGAGTTTCATCCCAACCCTTCTTCAGCAGCTTCCCTCTTTTACCCTCCCTCCCTTTGGGAGACCTAGAGGTCTGGCACTGTCCGCAGCAGCCCCCTACACTCACCGGACTGTGGTAGGGATGACTTCAGCAGCGAGGAGGGTGCTGAGAATGCCAGAAGCTTGGGAGGAGAAGAGGCCGAGGACAGAGAAAGTGGTGATGGCAGCCTCATTCAGATCTGGAGGACCAAGGGGGTTGATATGAGTGACAGTGGGGAGATCAGGCTTGGCCTAGTCCCTGGCATCATTCCCTTGGGTCTCTGATCCTCCAGCTCCAGTTGGGTGGGCCCTAGGCTTTAAAGCACTAATTGGGAGCGTAGATTGCGTGGCCAGGAGGAGGATTGTGGGAAAGCTGGGCAGGGTCTGTTCTGGGAGGCCTATGCTGGAAGTAGTGGCTAAGCCTGAGGTACCTCTGCTGGGGTGCCTTGACTGAGCCCACCCTGTGGGGAAGGGAGGATGCTTACAATCCCACAGGCCCAGCAAGACCAGGGACGCAATTCCAGTGAGGGTCATCGAGAGAAGCAGGATGCCCCGGCGGCCAAATCGGTCAACAGTAACACCCAGGAAGACACAGGCCAGGGCTGCTGTCCCGCTGGCCAGCAGGGAGCACAGGTAGAAGTCCGATGGGCTCCCTCCTCCTCCTACGGGCTGGTAGCAGTGGCGAATGGCGTGGGCAATAAAGCTGTGAGAAGGGGTAGGAGAGCCAAGAAGGGGATCTGAATCCCCACATGTGGCCCTTCAGGCCTGGGCTGCCCTCTGCAGGGCCCTCAGACCACCCCACCCAGTCGGCCCCCATCCCAGCTATTGGCCTGGCCCTCGCCTCAGACACCCAGGCTCACTTGGTGAAGCCCAGGATAAGCAGATTTTTCCAGATGTTGCGGTAGTTGAGGAGGGAAGCGAAGGAAAAGGAGGATGTTGCAGGGAGAGGGCAGGTGTTCTCCAGGTCTTTGGGAGAGAAAGAGGAACAAACCGTCAGAAGAAACAGCTGGGAATTCGAGGTCCTCCCACAAGCATGGTGGGGACCCTGGGAGAAGGTGGCGCAGCTACAACCATGCAGAGGACACTGTCACAGTCACATCAGTGTCACAGTCACATCAGCTGCAGGGACCCTGCCTCTTACCCTGCAGGGCCTCCTGGGCCTCTTCTCCTAGCATCTGCCCATGGGGCCGGTTCCGCTCAGCCAGGATCCTCAACACAGACTGAGCCTCCTCGATCTGCCGCTTCACTATCAGCCACCTTGCAGACTCCAGAAACAGGCCAGGCCAACTATAGGCAGGGAGGCAGGGTAGGGGATGATCTGTGAGAGTGAAACTTGGGATGGGAGATTCCCACCTTGGAGGGGCTGGGGCAGGCCTGAGTGAGGGATGGTAGAGAGGAGGAGGGGATCTCTGGGCTAGAATTAGGCTGGAGGGAGAGGTCAATGGCCAGACAGCAGGTAGAGAGGTGATACTAACCCATAAAATAAGAAGAGGATGCAGGGAGCGGTGATCATTCGCTGCAGAAATCGCCAGTCCTTAGAGACCAGGGCCAGGCCCAGGAACAGGAAGTGTCCCCCCACCCCAACCAACTCCCCTGCCAGGGCCACCCGAAGCCTCTGAGTTGGGTCGCACAGCTCCAGGCCTGGAGATACAAAGGGATGGAAGAAAGGCCAGGGAGGAAGGAGTGGAAGAGTAGAGAAGAGAGGGAGACAGAGAGGTCAGCCCCTGGAGCGGAAGTGCCCCATACCTCCTGCACACTGCCCTCTGAATGGTAGAGTAGAGAGGTGTTTCACTCTCCTCCTGCTGAAACCTAGGAGGGCTCCAGGGTCAGAGTCACTGATGGCTATGCACGCCCGGTTCCTGGTTACAGGCCCTTTCACATCACACCTCTATGTGACCTTCATATCAACCCTTGTTTAAGATGACATGGTTAATCAAAATTCCATTTTTTTTTTTTTTTTTTTGAGACTAGGTCTTGCTATTTTTGCCCGTGGAACCACAGGCTCTCGTTGCCCCGGGTACCACAGACTCAAGCAATCCCCAGCCTCAGCTTCCCAGGTAGCTGGGATTACAGGCGCGCGCCACCACGCCCAGCTATATTTTTTTGGAACTAGGTCTCGCTACGGGCCCCAGGCGGGACTCGAACCGCGATCCCTAGCCCCAGCCGCTTCATAGGCTGAAGCTTACAGGCACGAGCCATCGTGCCCGGCTCTCAAAATTCCATTTTTAAAATAAGGTCCTATTCCCTGACAGCTGTTAAGTTCCAGACAAAGAAGGCCTTTAAGATTGTGGGGGAAGTGGATGTAAAGCCAGATCCCTTGATTATTCAAAGGTCTGGGCAGAAAGACAGCTGAGATTCTACACAGCTGAAATTTGGGGCAGCCAAGGAGGGAGTGAAGGGCGCCCTAGGAAGCAGTGGGAATAGTTTGGGGCCACAGGCAGGCATGGGTCCCCAGGGAAGGGAGGGTACACTCACGCATCAGGTAGACACCAAGGTCAACGCCAGCAAGCAGGAAGCCCAAGAGGAATCGGAGGGCCATGACACCTGTGGAGGAGCCTGCAGCAGCCCCTCCCACTCCACAGGGGCCCACCAGCCCCAAAGTCAGCAGCACAATCCCTCGACGGCCAAACCTAGAAAGTGGGTAAAGCTTCTGGTCACCCTAACTCTCTGGGGAGGAGTTGCTGCGTGGGCCCCAGCTGTCCATTTAAAAGCTGGAAGGATTAGCCCCTGGGAGCAGAGTTGTACTGAAGTTAGAGAGTCTGGGGAGGACTGGGCAACACATGTAAGTGATACCTTGCTATTGGGCACTGGGGCATGGCTATGGTTCATTGATTCTTGGGGATGCTCAGGGATGAGGGTGTTTATGGACGAGAGACGAATCAACAGAGGATTTAGAATAGTGCTTAGGGGGTCTGAAACCATTGATCTTTGCAATAGAGCTATTGGTCCGTGGAGACTGAGCTAGTCTTTCTCACATTCATCAGAGGAGATGGGGTGACTTATTTATGGGAAATGACGGCTGTAGCCTCCACTTGAGATCAAGCCTCACTTTCTGTCCTCCCTGCTTCTCAATGGAGCTCTTTACCTGTTGAGATGGAACTACTGGCCTCCTGTGCATGGGGATAGGAGTGGTCAGTGAGCATGAAGATACAGGGGACGGAATCATTGACTTTTGGGGATAAGACCATTATTCCATGGGACATAGATCTGGGACATGGGTGTGTTAATACATGAGGGTGGTTAATGGGGGTGGTGGCCACTGACCAAAGATTAATGATCCATGGGCATGGATCCATGGGCATATTTATCCAGGGTTATGACTATTGAGCAATGGGGATGTTCACTAATCTTTGAAGATTGGACAATTGATCTTTGGGGGTGGAGCCAATGAATCAGGCAGTGGGGATCTTATTTAGTCCAGGTGGACGGGAATATTGGTTTGTGGGAATCTATTAATACATTGGGGATAGTCTGTAAGGATGGAGTCACAAGCCAAGGGAGATAAGATTATTGATCAGTGATGACAGTCATCGACTATGAGTCAGTGAAGGCACAGCTATTGGTCTCTGAAGGATGGGCTGTTGATCTTTTGGGATGAGACTTCTGATGTATGGGGATGAATACTGGGGACACTGGTGACTGGAAAGGAACACTGAGAGCTGAGAGTGAAATTACTGATCCAAGAAGTGGGATCATTCTTTCATGGGGATGGGCTTATTGGTTAATGAGGGTAAGGTTACTGATTTTAGGAAAAGATTATTGGTCTTTGGAGGTGATCCATATGGTACTGGTCTATGAAGATGAGACACTGATGCATGAAAATGGGCTGAATTTGATTTGGGGTTCACATTCATTTGCCCCCAGGAGTGTGTGAGGATGGGTCTTGGGCAGTGAGGATAGGTTTTGATTTTAGGGAATTGTACTACCGAATGATAGGTTGATTTTGATCCATGGAAATTGAGAATTAATCCCATGTGGATGGAGCTGTAGATCAGTGGAGATGAGTCTAATAATCCATGGGGATGGTCAGTGGTGATGGTGTCACAGATAAAGAGGAGTTGGGACTTTTGATCTGTGCGGAAAGACACTGGTTGGTGGAAATAGGCTATTGATATTTGAGATGAAGCCACAGATTCATGGAAATTAGTCTTTTTGTAAAGAGGCAGGGTGCGGGGCCTGAGGAAGGACAATAAGAGAGACTGACTCAACCTGAGGGGCTGGGACTGGATGGAAGTATGTACCACCCAGCCACTTCATTGCATTTTATAAGTGTTATTTATAGGGTTTACAACTAGTCAAACAAGGGGAATAAGTGGCTTAGGCAAAATCAGATTGGGTAAAATACTGGTTCCTGTGGGATACCTGGGGGCAGGGATTCACTTATTGCTGCTATCTCTTAAGGAATGTCAGGGTTAATATTGGAGGAATGGGGTCACTGCTGCCCACCGGAGGTCAATCATGGCATTCTGTCTTCAGTGTTCTGAAGACAGGTAAAAGTGGAATGAAGTTTTCTTCATTCCCAGCATGAGTCCTGACTAGTCTCTGTTCGCAGCCTCCAACCAACTTTTGATTTGAGAGAATCTGAGAATCTGAGGACCCATGAACATGGGACTACTACTTTCTGAGGGGTGCTATTGGGGTCACTGATTCGTGGGGACTGGGCTAGTAACCCAAGAGGGTAGAGTCATTTGTTAGCAGGTACAGGACTACTGGGAATAAGGGTATTTTTCTTTCCATGTAGTTGTTGACTGTGGGGGATGGATCACTAGTCAGAGATGGGATCATTTGTAGAGTTGCAGTACTGGTCAGCGGGACTGGGACATGAGGAATAGGAAATAACCGGTTGATCTTTACGAATGAGGCCACTGAGATGGAGCAAGTGGTCCATTGGGATGGGGCCACTGGTTGGGATGAGTCCTTTAATCTGTGAGCGAGATGCAGATGGTTTGTGGTGACTGGGATAACTGAGGGGGAACAAGCACTTTTGATCTGTGGGGAGAAGGTTTTTGGTCAGCTATTGTCTGTGGATATGAAGCCATGGGTCCATGAATATGGGGTTGGAGAGTGAGGGTGGGGTTCCATATGCAGAAAGGGCATGAAAGGAGGATTTCTCAGTGGGAAGTAGAATTGAGACAGGTGTGGGGCTGCATGCCATTGAACAGAAGTCCAGAGAATACTGAAGAGTCCAATGAATGATCTTCCTCCTCTTGCAAAGGCCTGTTGCCTGGGCTAGCCTCCCTAGCCCCGCCCCCTCCCTACCCACCTGCCACCCGCAGCAGCCCTCACCTGTCCGCAGGGTAGCCCAGGAACAGATAGCCAGAGGCAAAGCCCAAGATGAACAGGATCTGCTCCAGAATCACCTGCCAGCCCAGGTCACACACCAGATCCCACTGGGGGTGGGAGAGGGATGGAGCAGGAATGAGGCCAGGGCTGGCCACTCATGGCCGGCCGCAGACCCATGGCCCACCAGGTCGCCTCACCTGGCCAATGGCGTTGGTGGTGAGCACGGGCAGGCCGTTGTAGTCCCAGTCCTTGAGGCAGTGGTTGAAGTCCGGCGGGGCGAAGCCACTGCACGAGGGGTCCGTACTGGTGGCAACACGGCTGGCCGCGCTGGCTGCTAGGGCCGCGCTGGCGACGCTGACGCCGCTGGCGTTGGGGGGCTGTTCCCAGCCGGAGGCGTTCGGGGGGAAGCCCCCGTAGTGGCAATGCAGCGGGGGCGCCAGAGTGAAGATGGGGTCGGAGGCCAAGCCCAGCGCCACGAAGAGCACGGGCAGGCAGCAGAGGCCGAGTTGCAGCTGTTGGCCGCCGCCCAGCGCCCCCACCTGGGCGAGCAGCGCCTCAAAGCTGAGGGGGCCAGGGGGCACGGCCAGCGACAGGCTGCTGCCCATCCCGTCGCCGCCCGCGTCACCCTCCCCCTCCCGCTCGCGTTCGCGCTCCCGCTCACCCTGCAGCTGCTCGGTGGGCACCGCATCGCCGAGGGTCCCGACCTGCTGTGGGAGGGTGGGGGTGGGGGTGGGGGCAGGAGAAAGGTGAAGCAGAGAAAACCGCAGAGCTAGGGAAGAGGGCGGGAGGCAGCGCAGCGCGAGGAGGGCACTGAGGGGCCGGGGGTGCGCGGGAGTAAAATGCCTGGCGCTAGGCGGGGGCAGGGGTGCGGGAGGGTGGTGGTGGAGCCCCGGGGCGCGGGCACTTACTCCGTTGGGGCTGGGGGTGATCTCTACAGTGCTGTCGATTTTGTTGCCCCCTCCGCCATTGGGCTCGGGGGTACCGGTGGCCACCCGGGGAGCCAGCTTGCCGACCGCAGGGGCCCTGCCGGCCGCAGCGAAAGGATGCGCTGTCCTCTGGCCCAGCGGCGTGCCGGGTGCCGGGACCAGAGCCCGAAGAGACCCCGCTCTGCAGCTCTGCAGCCGCGGGCGTCTCCTCCGTCTCTGCGATCTCTGCGCTGCTTTCCCCTCCCCTTCCTCCAGACTCTCCTCCCCTTCCCACGTCAGCAGAACCTTCGGTCCAGACTCTTCGTCAGAGAGAGGAAGGGGGGCCAGGACCCAGGGGAGGGAGGGGACGGGGCTCTCTGCCTCTGTTCTCTGGGTCTGCGGCCCATTGCGGTAAAAAGGGAAAAAGCTGAAGGATAGTCGCTAGCTCAGTCGGATGCCAGCGTTGTCTCCTTTGCGCCCAGTTCTTCACCATCATTCTTCTTTCCATCCATCCATCCATCCATCCATCCATCCATCCATCCATCCATCCATCCATCCATCCATCCATCCATCCATCCATCCATCCATCCATCCACCCACCCATCCATCTACCCACCCATTTCTCCCTGCTCCAGTATCCCTGTGCATGCCTGTAGGAAGGATGTCATTCATGTGAGGCACAGAGAAATCAGGTGAGGTTGGGGGGGGTTCTACTGTCAAATCTCTCATGGACATTCAAGAACACGAGCCA
>PVHY01017660.1:0-30906 GCA_004024945.1 Uropsilus gracilis
TTTTTTTTTTTTTTTGAGACTAGGTCTTGCTATTTTTGCCTGTGGAACCGCAGGCTCTCGTTGCCTGGGGACCACGGACTCAAGCAATCCCCAGCCTCAGCTTTCCAGATAGCTGGGATTACAGGTGCGCACCACTATGCCCAGCAATTTTTTTGGAACTAGGTCTCACTACAGGCCCCAGGTAGGACTTGTCTATATGTAACAGGTCTTAACCTTTCTCTTGTTACTTGGAGATTTTATTACTGGTTTTATACAACTTGATTGCATTCTGCCTTAATCTTTTCAACTTTTTATTTTTGATGTTTACTTGGCCATGATTTCTTAAAGTATTTTTTTCCTTCTCCCTTCTGAAAATGTGTAGCTGGCTATTAATCCTTTTAAGGATATTTTTTGTCTCCTACATAGTCTTTTTATTTTTAACCTCTAGAAGTTCAGTTTGGTTATTTTCTTTTTTCAGTCTTTTCTATTTAACAAGCTCAGTTATTACCGTTTGAATATAGAATATATTATCTAATAACAGTTTTAATTTTCTTGTCTACTAATTCTGTCATCACTATCATTTTAGGGTCTAATTTGATTGATATATTTAATAATTGGTTCTGGTTTTCTGCTCTTTTTTATCTTTTAAACTTTGAATGAATGCCAGGCATTTTGGATTTTACTATTTTGTATAATGAATGATTTTGTATTCCTTCATTTAAAATTTTGGAGCCTTGTTCTGAGGTTCAGTTAAGTGAACTTGGGATCAGTGTGACTCTTAAGGAGTAAATTACTAGTGCAAGTACAGCCACAATTACAGCACACTTTTCCCCAGGCTGAGACAGGGTCCTTGTGAATATAGTTCTGGGAGTCCTGTGTATCAGGACCTGGTGGGAAGACACATGACCCATCCCACTGAGCTCTGGGTGTTCCACTCATCATTTTAGTTAGCTGTATGTCCTCTTTGCTGAACTTTCAGAATACCTCCTAAGAACTCAGGAGCTCTTGGCTAGACTCATGTTCACCCTTGGTAGTATGACCTGGAAAATCCAGGTGTCAGGGCTGGGCATGGTGGCACATGCCTGTAAGCAGCAGCCTAGGAAGCTGCAGCTGGGGCCAGGGATTGCAGTTTGAGTCCCACTGGGTGCATGTGGCGAGACCTAGTTCCAAAAAAAATAGCTGAGCGTGGTGGCGCGCACCTGTAATCCCAGCTACCTGAGAAGCTGAGACTGAGCATTGCTTGAGCCTATGGTTCCACAGGCAAAAATAGCAACACCTAGCCTCAAAAAAAAGAAAATCCAGGTATCAACTAGGCAATTGTGAGCTCATCTTTATAAGTCCCTCTTATCCCACTGTCTGAAAATGGTTATTTCTAATATTTTGTCTTTGTTTAAATCATTTAATTGGAGGAGGATAATCTGATTAACCTTGACCAGAAGCAAAAGTTTACATGTCTCTTCTGCCCCTGAATTGTTAGTTATTAACCTACTGGTGGCATTAACTGGCTTGTTAGTTTTGTATTAGCTTGGCTTGATGGTATCTTGGAAGTAAGGAATATTGTCAGTAAGCTGTGTACCTATTTTTCTCTGGTATTAGAATTCTAATTCAGAAGCCACACTGAATGCTTCAGCTATTTTGAATGAGATTTGCTGGGCATCCATCATACATTGGACTCTTCATCTAAGGATCTGTCCTTAAACATGTACATATATTTTATTTGGTGAAGTAAGAGGTAGCAGAATTGAGAATTAATTTATTGACCTTTCTGTTTCTAGGAAGTAGAAGCACTATTTAAAGGAGATAATTTACCGAAATTTATAAACTGTGAATTTGCCTATAATGATAATTGGTTTATTACTTTTGAAACAGAAGCTGATGCACAACAGGTAAGCTTTTCCCCACTTATCATCCTCTCACCCCACTCCAGAAATATTGGATTTACTCATACTTAACATTTGTACATTGCAGGACCAAATTTGGGCATTAAGGTTACTGTCATTGTGGTGCTAAGTTTGAATATAAAATGCAGAAGAAACAAAGTTTTAGAAACTTAAAAGTGTGTTTATTTAGTTGGATTTTGCAGCTATAAAAATATGTGGCATTACTGTCTTAAGGACATTCTAATACAAGCAGCCTAGGAAATTGAGTTCTGCCCTTGTATCTGGACAGTAATAGGTTTTATTATTTGGGAAGTGTCTTAGGAAATTTGCACCTGTTCTTCATCATTGTGTCTGTGTGAGAGACACTTGAAAAGAGAAAAAGGTGTTTTCTTAGGAAACACAGAGATAAGATGGTTTTCCTGCCCCTGAAAAATAATTTTTGGAGTAGAGAAATTAGTAAGAAGTTTCCAATATAAGCCTAAGTGTTGAATAGCAGGATTTTCATGGGTTTCAAGAGAAATAAAATGAAAATCTGAAAGATTTTTTTTTTCTAATTTTTAATTTTATTTCTAAATTCTTATAAATTCTTGCATAAGTAAATGGTTACTGGCATACCTTCCCTCCTCTACCCACCTCCCCCTTGTATTCACTCAGTCTCTCAGTCTCCACTCTCATTGTTCTTTTTTGGTTTATGTTGGGTTCATTGGTCCTTTGGTCTCTTTCTCTGTGGCTGTGTCCATTTGTTGGATGAGGGACTGTGTTCCAGGCCCATGGCACATTGTGCTTGATGGTTTGTAGTCCTTAGCTTTGTAATGGGCACCCAGTCCATATTCATTTGGGGTCTATTGGTGTCTTCTAAGTTGCTGGCTCCAGTACGATCTCCTTGCCATCTGCTATCTCTGCACCTCATTTCTCTGACCTCTGGCCTTGGGGATCCTTTTCCCAGCCATTGTCAAGTGAGGAGGTTTCTCGATGAGGGCAGGAATCCGTTGATGGACCTTGCAAGTCATCACCTCTCCGTCCGTTTGCAGATTTGCTGTGGAGACAATGTCCTGACTCTGCAGGCCTCTTGTCCTAAGGCTTGGGAGGTGGGGGGAGCCATGTTTCCTTGGGTGGCAAGTTCCACATGGGGGTTTTATTCATCAGCTTCTGGTGAAGCTATGGATGAAGGTCTGATAGGTCTTTACCACAGTTATTTCTCCATTCCAGCGTCTACTATGAAAGATGGGGGTTTTTCCCTCTCTCCCCGTTTCTCTGAAAGATGGGTTTTAGTTGATGGGAAGGCAAATGAAGGGCAGGTGGAACAGTACAATGGGAGCCAGCTGCTTGTACATGTGTGAGCATACTTCTGCACACGTGCAGCGGGAACAACTTTCATTTCTAGTTGGGATTGTGGCAGGATTATAGTAGATGATGGATCCAAGTCTTCAGTGTTATATAGCACAATTCAGATACAGTTTAGAGAAGAACAATGAGCTCATCAGTAAACAATGGTTTTTCTGGAACTGTAATGCCAATACCAATTTGGGATATTACTACAGGAACCTAGTATTCATTGTTTTCCCCTAGTATGTGGCCTCTGGGTAAGTTTTATGGTATCTTTTAATACTTAGAAAAATTGTACACAGATGTTGTTTGTATGAAAATTTTGGGTATCAGACCCTTATCAGGTTATTTTAAGGCTTCTATCACTGCTGTAGGTCCTGTCCTTTGTATTTTAACTTGTTCAAATTAACTGTTAGACTTTCTCTCTCTCTCGTTTTAAAAAATGATTGACCATTGTTTGACAATACTATATGTTTTAAGATTATAGCTTCATATCTGGACAAATAGCTACACCCACCATCACTCAGGCCATCTTGTCTCTAAAATTAACGCAATGGTATTTTGGATGACTTTGCCCTTAGGCTTACAAATATCTGCGAGAAGAAGTCAAAACTTTTCAAGGAAAACCAATTAAGGTGAGCAATAGCATTAGTTATACTTCTTTTATTTGCAGATCAACTTTCTTAAATGTTCTAATAGGAATTTATATATTTTCAAATAGGCACGGATAAAAGCAAAGGCAATAGCTATAAATACATTTTTGCCAAAGAATGGATTTAGACCTCTGGACATGAGCCTTTACACACAGCAGCGCTACACAGCATCATTCTATTTACCTCCAGTGTACAGCCCCCAGCAGCAGTTCCCTCTCTACAGCCTGATTGCCCCCCAGGCATGGTCAGCGACACACAGCTATCTCGATCCACCCCTGGTGAGTTTGGTCTGTACTTGAAACTTATGCCGCAGAATGTTATTTTGTAGACACTGTAAAGGTACCTGGAAGAATGAAGTGCTTCATCTAATATGGATAGGCACACAGGTAGTTTGCCATAGTAAGATAAACTTTCAGGTTATATAGTGGGTTTTACATTTAGTTGAACATAAATATGGAATTACATTTTAAAAACTTTGAAATGTAACCTCAATCCTTTGCCCAATTTTACCTTCTCTTATACCTAGCATTTCCTTAGCTGTAGTAAAACAAATGTGTTAAGAGTTACTTTAGTATAATTAGAGTGCAGGAGCACAGAGGGAAATGTAAGGGAAGATGTTTATAAGGAGAAAGAGGTGTTTTTAAGTGGCTTCTAACATTCAAGTACAAGTAGAAGACAGACGTGTACATTCTTCATTTCTCACAGCAGCCGTAGAGCCCTTTGGCATGATTAAAATTTACCAGTTTTGGCCTCTGTTGGAGGCCAAACACCTCCTATGGTTGGAATTCATATCATTTGGTTGATACTCATATATCACTTTTTTCCTACTATACTGCAATAAATCTTAGAAAAGATCATGTGGGCCCTGATTGGATTTTGTAATGAGTGATGGAGTGAATGTGAAAGAATTTGGGCTCATCTACATTTTGATAAAGGAGAAATAGTCAATAGGCTCCTACTTGAGAAGGTGGGGATGATTTATATACTGATAGTTTATATCAGTTTGCAAAGCAGGTTCAGTTGGAACAAGAGATAGGACAGAACCTATAGAAAGTTATGTCAGAAAGCAGGAATCTAGTCACTAACTTTGACAATGTTCCTGTCCAGAATTTGGCTGTGGACCAAGTTAGGGAAGTTAGGAATGAACCATGCATGTGCTGTGTGCTGCTCAGGTTTATCATGGGCAGTGAGGGAATTGATCATAAGCTAGTTTCTCATTACTGACGGGGCAGAAAGAGGATGGAATTTGAGGGTGAACTTGAGAGGAGAGTTGACTGTACTGGGGTTAGTGCCTATTCTGTTGTAGCCTACGGGATCCATATCCATGAGAAACACAGTCTGGAAGAAACAAATTTCTCAAGCAAGTGATAATTGCAGAAATGGAACATAGAATACCAAGAAATGTTTAATTGAGGGCTTATCAGTTTGTGTAAGTATCTGTGGTAAGCTGGTTAGAAGGGGGCAAAGGGAAAGTGGCACTGCGGCAGTGAAAGTGGCACTGATGTGGGATGGTGAGTATTTCTAAGATAAAGCCTAGGTTAAGGCAAGGAATTTGGGTGATGATGTGGGTGGCCTATCAGGGCAATCTGAACAGGTCATTAAATGTGTCCTGAGGCATGTAGATTGCCTCTGTGACTTATGGGAAGTGATAAGGACAGCTGAGAAAGATACAGTCAGGATAGAGCTTCACTGGCCCAGAATCCTGCAGAAGTCTGAAGCAATTACAGTAAAAGAATCTTGAGCAGACAAATGCTAAAATCCAGAGTTGCTTCTACCTCTTTTGAGTGAATCCTGTGGTAAGAAAATGCACTGCTTTGCATTTATCTACTACATTCTGTAAAAATATGACAGCTCCTATATCATAAGACAACCTTAAAAAGGAATGGAGCCCACAAATGCTTGCTTTGAATAATTTCTCCAGTGGAAGCTGATGGCCAGGCTTGTGCTATTTAGTTTTGAACAAGTTCATGCTGACATGTACCACTGGTGGTATATTCATCACAGGTGAGCTTCATTAATTCAGTTCATTTATTATAAATCAGCCCTACTTGGTGGAGAAAAATATGAAAAACAGGACCATTCATGGTGGAACATATATCTCCATCATGAACATGTTAAGTTGATTTTCTAATTCTCTAATCATGTCAGTCCCTTTCCAGGGTGGGATCCTTTGGGATTGGAGTCAGTTACCTGGTCTTGACATTCTGGTTGTTGTTTTCTTTCCCTAGTGTTCACATACTCATTTCTTCTATATATATAGGGATAATTCTTCTAATCCCAATATGGGTAGGTGTTGTGACGGTCTTCTGCTTATTCTAGAACATGCTGTGTCATTCAGAGCAGAAATGAAGAGAACAGTACCTGATTAAGCAAATTATGTTCAGTTATTGTGTCAGTAGCCAATTTATTTTTAAACTCTTAAAATTATTCAAGTACCCGAGTACAGTATGTTAACGTACATAAATGAAATAATTTCTCATTGGTCTTGATTTATAGTCTTCTGAATCTGTTTCTGATGTGACTGATATATTTTTAACTAGTTTTTTTCTTATCAACTGGTGATTCTCAGATGATGAATTGGAGATTCTAACAAAGTTTTGATTGCATCTTTCTCCTCAAGTGTTTCCCTTTTGTTACTTTAATTTTCCTTTTTAAGTCAGGGAATAATCTTATTTTGTTGCTAAGCTATTCCTAATGACCTTTTCCTGTTACAGTTTCCAATTGTTTTTTTAGTTAAAAGAAATTACTTGCTTTTTGGCTTTTCTTTTGTTTTTTGAATAAGGAGAGTTAGATAATATCAACTTACTGAATTATTTGCCAGGGTGAGAGAAGGGGGGTGGTATCAGGGTGAGGGTAGGGGGAAAGGAACTGGAATTGGCAGGCATTGAGAGAACTCATCAAGGAATGTCACTTAACAGAAAGTGTTTGAAACCTTGTCTTCAGAATTCAGAAGACTGAATAGATCATGTTCTTCATATTTTTTAAAAATAGAATTCTATTTGTATACTTATAAATTTCATATTGTTTTTTTATATATCTAGATTTTTAAAATAGTTTGCTGATATTTAAAGTTCTGTACTTACCCTTTTTTAATTTTCTAAGATTTAGGATTAAATCTTTAAAAGACACTATGGTGTTTTCAAATTTTCTTCTAAATTATGTCGGTGTCTTCATATGAAGTGTGTATTACCTTAAGTTGTGAATTAGGGAGTAATTATTACTGATCTAAAAAAATCCTAATACTCTGAGCAAGACTTGCATAAGGGTAAAGGCTTCAGCATTTTTTAAACAGTTGTACTCACAGTGATGATTATGATGGATATATAGCATTCCTGAGATTGAGAATTTTGACACATTTTGTTAATGTCATTGGGAATAAGAAATATTTTGACATTTTGCTCATCACTGAGATGCTGTTATTGGTATCACTGAGTTAAGCATTTGAACTCTACAATAAATATGTGGGAGTTGTAGCCTCTGCTCAAGCCTATGGGTCCTGATCAGGCCCTGCCTTCTCCGTACAGTTACACGTGTAAATGCCTTGCTCATGAAACTGATTTATTTTTTTATTTTATTTTATTTTATTTTATTTTTTTGAGACTAGGTCTCGCTATTTTTGCCTGTGGAACCACAGACTCAAGCAATCCCCAACCTCAGCTTCCCTGGTAGCTGGGATTACAGGTGCGCGTCACCATACCCAGCTATTTTGGGGGGACTAGATCTTAATATGTTGCCCCGGGGCGGGGTCTCAAGCCGTGATCCCCAGTCCCAGCCGCAACTCCATAGGGTGTTGCTTACAGGCATGCGCCGCCGTGCCTGGCTGGAAGCTGATTTTTTAAACAACTTACATGTCACAGGAAAGCCTTTATGTGGCTTTATGTGGCTCACCGTATGTGACAGTTAGAAATAGTCTTACATAGTACTTTTCTCAACCTGCAGATATATTAAGTATAAAATGGAGAAAATCTCCTTAAGTCAAGAAATGACCCAGGTTACCTCAAGATGCAGTGTTTTCCAACTCAGAATCTGTTTATGGTTTATTGACTTGTTTATTTTTCAATGAATGTAGGTAACTCCATTTCCAAATACTGGATTTATAAATGGATTTACATCTCCAACCTTCAAACCTGCAGCATCTCCTCTTACTTCACTCAGACAGTACCCGCCAAGAAACAGGTAAATTCTGAGTGATTAAAATACTCTTGTTTTTCCAGGGTTTGTAATAAGGGGTCACTGCAACATTGTATATTTTGAAGGCAAAACAAAAACATGTTAATCCTTGGTAATCCTGACTTTAGGCTTGAGTCACATTTACTAAGTAACAAGAATGACAATTTTAATGGCCTGTTTGATCTTATATTCATCAAAGACAAAAATCACTTAAAGCACAGACTGACTTTCTATGAAGAGTAAATGCTAAATTGTGTAGTAGTGCCCACAGATACAGGAGGAAGTCTCAGAAAAAGGCTTCTGGGTCTGTGTGCACTTGTTTGTGCCTGCTTGTCATGTGGACCTGGGCTATAGTGAAGCAAATCATTGACATTTTACTTACAGATTTACATTATTAGGCATATGCTTTAGCTAGTCTGAAAAACAAAATATTTCTAACTATCAGATTGCAGCTCAGACATTCCTATAGTAGCATGCTCATTTTGAAATGCTGGGATGGTTTTATAACTGAGCGTATCCCAACGTTGTGTTCACAGGAACCCTAGTAAATCTCATCTGCGCCATGCCATCCCCAGCACAGAGAGAGGGCCGGGGCTCTTAGAAAGTCCTTCCATATTTAACTTCACTGCGGATCGGTTAATTAACGGTGTCCGGAGCCCACAAACCAGGCAGACAGGTCAAACTAGAACCCGAATACAGAACCCTCCCACCTACGCCAAGAGAGATGTGGGGCCCGGGCGTGTGGAGCCGACCAGTCTCGAGTCCTCTCCTGGTTTAGGCAGAGGAAGGTGAGTGATTCAAAGTTGTTGTTGAGCGGTACTTTGTACCCATCATAAACTAGTTCTGTTTCCAAAATCATTAATTTGGCTATGTTTTATAATCATTAAAAAAAATCACACAAATATCACAAAAAGTCAAATTGAAATCTATAAACATGAAAAGTTTTTATAATTACTGAGAGGGGTTACTTTTAGAACAGAGATGAAGTAGGTTTCATCTTTTTTTGTGTGTTAGAAAGTAATTCACTATGAAAAGAATTTGTGGCGGCTTGAACCTTGATTCCTGTCAGCATGTGGACTTCTGTCTTCTCCAGTCCCACCAACACAGAGACTCCTGGTGCCCAGCCAGAATGTCAGACAGCAGTAGATAGTGGTTCTAAATTCCATTCCCACCAAATGTATTTATAGACAGTAGCTGTGATTGTGAAGTGGCACCTTTTGGCCACATTAAGGCAGAGGTTTCAACTGATTCCACCTCAGGCAAGCAGTTAGGTACTCTGGGTTTCTTGTCTTTACCTGGGGTCATGACAATGGGTGGGTCCACTTCCTTTCCACCTCCCCTTTGGTGTAGCTTGTTGGTGCCTTGCCTCTGACACCTCCATTAGAGGGACAAGATTAGAGAAGGTGGTGGTAACTCACAGCTTTTCATTAAGTCAGCAATCCTGCCAGCTTTGACAGGTTGGAGCTGGCTCTATATAATCCCTCTCTCAGTGTTTAGTTCACTCTGGGGGACAAAGTCCCCTCTGACAGATGACTAGTATGTGCCTAACCTGCCTAAGCATTTTTTAAAAATCTGCTTTGAAAACTAAATGCAAATATTTAAAATTTTTTTGTTATATACACACATATATTGTATATAAATGCAAATATTTCTAAGTGCCTCATGCTGAATATATTGCACAGTGTCAGACTTACAGAAACTCCTCTTCCCTGGCATGTGTCTAGAAGTGTGTAGGAGCTCCCTTGTATTTGTGCTGGTAATCCCCACAGTTAGACATAACTGAAGGTGGCAGTCTGTGTTAGAACTGATGTGGTGTGCTGCATGCCACTAGAAAACTTGCTGTAAACTTGGTTATAGATAACCAAGTAGGCAAAGGGGACAAAGTATAGACATATGGGACTGAGATACAATGGCAAGAGTTTGTATATTATATCAGTTTGCTTGGGGTGGGGCCTGCAGGGCTTCATTGAGACCCAGGAAGGGCCACCAGCCACACTAAGAATGTGCCTGGGGCTCTTGTCAGTAGAGGGGTCAACAAGGACCAGTTCCTGGGCCCTTCCCCAGTTCCCTGCCCTTATATCCCTCTAGTACTCCTTACTGGATGAAACTGCATAAGAATTGTCCTGGCAGTGTAAAGATGGTCTACAGAAGGCTACCCCAGGCCCAGAATGGCCTCTTGCTACACACCTATCTTCCCACAGCGTACAAATTTCCAATGGCAACAGTAATGAGCTCATTCTTTAGCCACACAGATGGAGTGTCCCACCATCCCCACAGTAGGAAAACCGTATGTACTGCCACATAAAAAAATTTGTAACCACAGTAGAACATCTTGATGAAAAAGTTGAGTCAGCTTGGCCAGTATACATGGTAAGCAGAGAAAGTGACCTTGAGTCCTGGCTCTCTGCTGTCTTTTGAGACCAGGCCTCAGTGCTTAGAACCCTTCAGCTATAGGGTGTTCCAGAAGGGCCTGAATCCCTGGTAGTTGGACCTTTTTTTCTATTAACTGTTCATCAGTAAGAAGCAGCACAAGGCACCTTAGGGAAACCTGAAACCAGATAATGACTTTCCTATCCCTATGCAGCAGTAACCCACAGGGTAGCCATCTGTCACGTTCAGTGGACAAGGAACCCAGGAATTCTCCTGGGATGGTATTCACCATCTCAATCATGTCACCTGGTGGGGTGTTTCGCTTTGGGGAAACAACCATAACATCAGAACTCAGAGTTGTGGGCCCAGGAAGCAAATATAGTGTTAGTGAAATGTTGGATATATTAAGGAAGTATTCCTTTCAGATCTGCTTTTGGTGCTTGGCAGTGCATGCTACTGTGGCCCCTGCTATTGCAGAGCATGCTACCTCTGGTCATTTAGGATTATCCTTCAAGGGCATTGCTGATCCCTGAGACTTGCAGCTGAGACTTTGCCCCACCTGTCCATTCCCTGAGGATGTGGCATACACAGCTTTTGCAGTGGAGTGGGTGTCTAAGTCTAGCTAACCTTGCAGTCACCATGGAGTCCTGTGAGAGATTGAGATAGACCAGATCCATGCTGTATGTTTGCTTTCTGGCTAGGCAGAACCACTGCCACCTCTTATTGCTAGGTACCTGGTACCTTGGTCCTCACTGCCTGCCCACTTCACATTTGCAGTGATGGAGAAGAGGCTAATGCCCCCTCTTTCACCTACTTCTTTAGGGTCTCTTCTGGAGTAAATGACTCGGTGAGCAGTCAAAACACAAGTCTGTATGCTATCTACCCCAAGAGACAGTTCTCAAGAGGTTTCCTTGTCAGCATACCGTGGGTGCTGATTTGTGGATCTCCTCTAGCCAGCCACTCATTTCCCCTACATGAGAACCTATTTTTGTTGTAGACGTGCAACAGTGTATATGTTGTTTGAAGTTCTGCTCTCTGGCTTACAGGAGCACGCTTGACTAGGATGTAATGCTGGGTGTGATGTGACTCCTGATTGGGATGTAAGGGGCATGCTTCACAACTTTCATTATCCAGGCCCTAAGGCTGCAGAGGTGGATCCCAGAGCAAAAGGACCATGAGGAGTTGCTGCTAGTCTTTCTGCCCCTCTCTGTGGCATAGTGTCCATTGGTGATGGACAACTCTCATCTGTGGTATTATTCCTTAGTGGTATGTAGTCTCTAGGGGCTAGGTAACAACTCAGAGCTATTTCTGGAATAGCTTTTGCTGGAAAAGTTATGGCTTTGACTTTGCTCCAAATCATGGAAGTTTGCAGCTCTGCTAAATAAAGGAATTGGCCAGAGAATTCATAGAGAACCCTTGTTTCTTCTTGTTCTAATTGAGTAAACCATCATGGGCAAATTTGCTTTTAGATTTTCTAAAAGCTGCCAGTCAAGATTATTTCTAAACTCCTTTCCAACTTAATACGATGCAAAGCCCTCAAGTCTTTGCAGTCAATTGAATGGCAAAGGGGTAAGTAAAAATAAAATATAAATTTGGATGAATATGTCAATTGTCAGACCATAGTGAAATTTCTTGGGCAGTGAAAATGTCTTAGCATCCTCAGTACTAACATGAAGCCTTCTCTTGTTAAATGTGTTTATGTAGTTATGAGCTACAGTACACAGCATGGTACTTCTGCTTGTAGGTCTAATTGATACCAATCTAGAATATTGTTCATGCAACTAACAGTCATAGAAACTGCTTAGGACTTAGAAACCCTTGTGTGGTATAGTCATGACAGGCTGGTGACTAGGTGACATAAGGACTGAAGGGGAGGCTAACAGAGAAAGCAGACATTTGGGTCCTTTATGTTTTGATGACGAAGCTGATCGACTACTTTATTACTGTTTAACAGTTGACCTATGTAGTTCATTATTATATTTTGTGCATCTTGTCATTCCAGCTGAATGGATATTCAAATAGTCATATAGAAGAAAAATTCTAAATAGCCACTTGTAAAATTCTTTTAGTAAATGTTATTTTTGTTTTTGTTTATCTTTATTTATTTTAGTTTTATTTATTTTCTGCAGGTTTTGCTTTTTTCCCTTACTGAGGTTATTAGACTTTTAGAATCAAAGTTATTTTTTGGGAGTGGGGTGGGGTGTTCGTGTGGGTGTGTGTGTGTGAGGTCATAAAAAGTTATCTTTCGCATATTAAAAAGTAATAAAAACTGAATTGGTAGTTTGCTTTGTATATGCGTATTTAATGAAAAAAATGTTTCAAGCAGGAGAAAAAATTAAGTCTTTGCTTTCTTCTCTTCTAGGAAAAACTCCTTTGGTTATCGGAAGAAAAGAGAGGAGAAGTTTACAGTGAGTAGATAAAACCTACTTCACATTTAAATTTAATGATACTAAGCAAACATGAGATTTAATTAATTGCATGAAGATGAGAAAGATCTTTCAATATGATAGTCATTAAGTAATAGTGACCACCTAAGGAAAAAATGGTAGGAATTCGAAAAATAGGTTGCCAGCTCATTTCCTGAGTGTGTGTGTGCAGGTACTGTGTAACAGGTACAAGTAGGAGCATAGACTGTCTGCAGTTGTTCAAGGAGTATTCGCTGCTTGGGTAACCTATAACATAACTTAAGTAACTGGGATCATTAATTTTAGCAAACAGAGTAAACTCCCCTCTCATAATAATCAATAATCAATACAAACTGCCAAGCTGTATTGCCTTGTATAATGTATAGTCAGAACAAACCAAAATATAAATTGTAAATTTTTGTGCTTGCTAAGTGTATGATGAGGAAGGGTCATGTTCACTTGGGTTGGTTAAATGTTCTTTCTTGAGAAAATACTTCTATACTTGAAGTGGTAGGAGGAGAGCATTTTGGGCAGAATTTTCCAAGTGTGAATTTGGCGAAGGATATATAAACATTTGGAGAACTGGCAAAGACCTTGAGAAAATTCTTGGTCTACCACCCTGACCCACTGAATAGTAGAGCTTTCTCATTAAAGAAGATTATGTTTTCATTTGAAGTTAGAACACATAAATCAGTACTATGTAAACACCCATAGTTTTGCCATAATAGTCAGTTTAGTTTTTGATCGACCTTTTGGGGAAGGTTGTTTTCAATTGGAATTAATGAGTTCCTGTAATATTTGGACTAACTGAACTAGAATCTGAATCTCTTCAGATAAAAATTTTCTCACAGGAATCATTCTCACTGGTCACTAAGTCACCTCTAAGGGTGAAATCTTTCTGTTGTCATTTTGTTACATGTGTTTTAGTTTCCTGATTCATGTATTCATAGCTTGAAACTACTGAAAGATGAGACACATGACTGATAAATGTTTTTTCAGAGATTGAACCTCTTCTGGGTGTTCTAATTTCTTCAGAAACTTAAGAGATAGGTAACAGTAGTGTAAGCAGTGGTTGTCCAAGCCCATAGGACCAGGGGCAGCATTCATTTCCCACAGCTGTTCAAATCCTTTAAAAAAAGTTCAAACTGATGTCAAAATCAAACCTCATCTTGTTGGCTTTGTCATTTTGTCACTCCAATATATGGGCATTTGCCTCTCTTTTGTTACTAAATATTGAAATTTAGTAGATTTTTGTAAATTCTTTCTCCCTAGAAATGATTATCTTCTGATTATCACCTCAGAAACATGCAGATGTTTAAAATACAGTCTCCAAATGCTTTGATCTGAATTTCAGGCTTTTGCTCTAAATTTAAGCAAACTTATTTTACTTAATTATAAAGGGAATGCAGTTGACAAGTGATAATAACACAATCTAAGTTCTGAGTTCTAACACAAATTGAGAAAAAATTTAGACCAGTCTCAGCACCATCGTTCAGGAGAGGAGCACCCAACTATGATTCATGTTACTACAAAAGTGAGTTTTCTCTTGTGTGTTCTAACAGATATTCTCTAGATTGTTCTGTAGGGACTAATATTCCTTTTTATATAAATTTCTGGGGAAATCTTGACTCTTTGAGATAAAATGAGCCCTATGAGCACAGCCCACCATTCCAGCTGCTTCCTTACCACTGCTCTTCCTAAATATAAACTATTTCCTTTTGCTGCTCCTTGTACCTTTCAACCAAGCAACTAGGTACTGCAAGATGATTGCTGTCTTGTTAACCCAAACCAGCTAGGAATTTTTCAATAAAATTATAACCCTTCTAAGATCTTGGATTTTTAAATTACACTTGGGTATGATTATGCCAAGTTTGCTTTCTTGAAGTCAGTGAATCTGAAAAGAATCTTATCAAAAATTATGTTTTTACATATTGATTGAAAAATAAAGTGTTTCTATAAGTTTATTTCCAAATAATGGGAAGTCACCCTTGTTAAATTACTTTTTTAAAGGAAATCTTTGTGAGAAAGTTGTAACATGTTGAGAGCGTAACTTTGTGTTTGTTTTCACTATCTCCTTTATGGCTTAGATTACCAACTATGCTATAGTATGGAATGTCTGAAGATGGATAAGGTCTAGATTAGGTTCTTCTGATTTTTGTCTGAGATTGGAGTTATTTTACAATTTCTCCTTTGTTTGTAGTTATTTGTTGCTGTCCGCTGCATATCAGTGTGTTACCTGGTTTGTTAGCTGCCTGGCCTGAGAGCCAGGGGTTCTTGGTATTTTCAGAGGAGCCACTTAAGATTTCAGCTTTGCAACTCTACTCTCAGTGATTGAGAGCATGCCTAATAAATGACCTGTAGTGCTGACTGTCTACACATGTGCAACTTTTTGGGTGTTGTTCTCTTTCAGAGGAGTCAAACTCAGTCTCCAACACCACCAAAGCCTCCGTCCCCAAGCTTCGAGTTAGGGCTGTCCAACTTCCCCCCACTGCCTGGGGCTGCTGGCCATTTGAAGACAGATGACTTGTTTGAAAACAGACTGTCTAGCTTGCTAATAGGATCATCAAAAGAAAGGGTAAGATAATATATTACAAGCCTAATGACTAACCCTGATTTGAGTGCTGATTTTGTTAGGTGTTTTGCCTGACTCATAAGACACATTATATTTTCATATCAGAAGAGGTTTGGAGAGGGCGAGTGACCTGCAGAGGCCACACGGGTTTGAGTGAGGGGATCAAATGAAACCCAGAACTAGACTGCTTTAGTTCTCTTCCTGCCTTTTGGGGTCAAAGGTGTAAACCTCTATACCATGCTTTACCGTACGGTAAACAAGCTTTCTCTCACCCCCAAACCTCAGGTTGTATTTTTATTGTAGTTTAGGACCTACCTTTATTTTTATAATACAGACTATAAAAGAAAAGTTTGAAGTATGCCAAAGATAATATAATTTAATAATCTATATAAATTACAAAAACCCTGTAATGTATAATACTTTAATACCGGTGACTGGGTAAATTCTGTATCCTGCCCAAAGTAGTAGTTTTCATTTCTTTGTACTGAGATCAGCTTAAGCTGCAGAAGTCAGAGTACGTATTCCCAGTGCTCTTTCTGGTTTTACCATAGTCAGCCAGTTAAGGAGTGGTCTCTCCCAGTTCCAGGAATCCTGTATGACAGCTCCATGAGTTCCTTCCTGGTAGGCATCCCTATACAATTTCTCAGCCTTGGGTATATACCGTGATTGCCCCTGTGTCTTCTTCTCATGGAAATATACCTGTCAACACCTTGCCCACTGACCCCAGAGCTAACAAACCAGAGCCTCCCTGGTTCTAAACCAGGATTTATAAAATCAGCTATTTAGTTATTGGTCCTTGACTACTACTACTATTGTTAGCCTTCAAGATTGAGTGGATTCCAAGATTCCAGATCTTGGACGTTATTTTAAGTCATAGAGTTGTGAGCAGTTATTTCTGAGTTAAAATGACTTTAAATAATGACACTAGAGAATTAGCCCAGCTAGGAGATCATGGAGTCTAGTTTTGAAACCGACCCTATTTTCCTCCCTCCTTTTCACCCCCCGTTCTAGAGGAGCAGAACAAAATGACCCCTACTCTCACAGCAAAGTCATAAATACTGTTCTTTGCATTTTTGAGTTTCTGTGTAAAATTTCTTTTAAAGAAAGAATTCCTAGTTTTAAAAGTCTGTCTGATTCCCGGGCCAGGTGACAATTCACATTGTTGCTTTCCAATGGAGCAAGCACAGGACCTTTATCTCTCACCTCTGCACTTGAGTTCTAGAACTAGCTGGGAATGACTTGGCAGCTCACAGTTGCAGCCCTGTTCTCACTGAGTTAGTCCTGAGTGCAGGGAGGTCCAAAGAAGGTTGGGTATGGTCACGCTTCCACTCCCTGCTTTGTAGGACCATATTCTAGGTTTCAGTGAGCTTTTACAAAAAAAAAAAAAAAAAAAGAAAGAAAGAAAAAAAGCATTTCCTGTTTCCATATGTTTACCAACTCTAAAATTCCTTCAGCTTGAGCAGGATATGGTAAAGATTCTGGTGCTTAGGTAAAGCCTCCCAGCCCTGGCCTTCTCCACCTCAGCACCAGTTTATGATTCTTTTCTGTTCATTTCCAAACTTTTTGTCTGTTTGCTTTGTATTCTACAGACATTAACCTTTTACGCCTCAGACCTTTCCCCCACCCCACCCCACCCCTTTTTTTTTTTAATTAAAAAGGTAGACATATTTTCCCAGGGTTGCGAATTTGGGTGGGAAAAGTACCTTTAGCACCTATATCCACCACAGTGCACTAAAATGTGTGTTGGGAAGGAGGGGTGTGTATATGTGTTTTCAGTTATGAGTTACACTGAACATTGAGAATGCTGCTGCATTTAACAGATAAAATATAAATGTTCATTATGTCTAGCCTGTGCTAGGCATAGAGGTATCAAAGATGAATAAGGTAGGCCGGGCACGGTGGCTCGTGCCTGTAAGCTTCAGCCTATGAAGCAGCTGGGCCTAGGGATCGTGGTTCAAGTCCCGCCTGGGGCCCATAGCGAGACCTAGTTCCAAAAAAATAGCTGGGCGTGGTGGCGCGTGCCTGTAATCCCAGCTACCTGGGAAGCTGAGGCTGGGGATTGCTTGAGAGTCCCTCCTGGGGCCCATAGCGAGACCTAGTTCCAAAAAGATAGCTGGGCGTGGTGGCGCGTGCCTATAATCCCAGCTACCTGGGAAGCTGAGGCTGGGGATTGCTTGAGTCTGTGGTACCCTGGGCAACGAGAGCCTGAGGTTCCATGGGCAAAAATAGCGAGACCTAGTCTCAAAAAAAAAACAAAACAAAAAACAAAGATGAGTAAGGTGTTTTTGATACCTATTCAGTTGAGAAGGCAAGCTTGCAGATATATATATATATACCTGAAATGCTCAGGTGTTTCCTGCAGCAAGACCAAGAGCTCTGTAGGCAGAAGGACAAGCTTTGATACATGTTTTCATGCTGTCTTTTAGCAGAATTTTCCAGCCCATCTCCTTGGATGGGGCCTGCTCCTTCAACACTAGGCAGAGTGACCCTCTTTGCTTCCAGGAGGATGATGGGAAGCATCTTTGGCAAACATGCAGGGGTGTCTATGCTTGTATCAATCATACATTATTGTCTTTGGTATATTTAAAATTATATAACAGATCTGAAGAATGCATCTCAGGCTGATTATAAGCTGTTACTCTGATGGTTTTCAGAGCATAGGTGCGGATGCAGGCACGAACACTATTTCCACAGTCACTCCTCGAGAGCCCTCGGTGCCAGCTACATGTGCTGTGTCAGCGACCTTCGAGCGCTCCCCTTCCCCTACCCATTTACCAGAGTAAGTACCACCTTCTGCCCTTAGTCCATATTGACTGACTGGAATTACTCATAGTGTGGAAGATTCAAACATTGGCATTTTTACAGGGAACCCAAGGTTGTTGAGAAGCAGAGAGAAACCCCAACTGTGGACAGACTTCCCACTGCCCTAACGACAACTGCAAGTAAATCAGTGCAAGTGAACGGCGCTGCCACGGTATGTGCCCCTCAGCCTCTACCACCCACAGAGGCACCAGAGGTGCTCAGGTGGTGTGAAGACAGCTCCTCTGCATGAGATTATTTTCAGTAAAAATCTCATTTGCTAGGTTTGTACACCTGTTTGTGTTGTGTTTTCTGTACAGAATACTTGAATAATTTGCTAATAATTTCCACTAACTTCTGGTTATTTCATCACCACAACAACAGTAGAATCTTCTTCAATTGATAGAGGTGGCATTTTGAGTAGTAATAAGATTCCAGGTCTTATATGTTCTTTTAGCATCCATAATCTTAGGAACATTTTCTACTGGCATGTGTCATGTGGGTGGTAAAGATTTGAATATTGTAGAAAGAATGATGATAGAAGTATGGTAGACACTGTAGCAAGGGGGAATACAGTGCATCACCCCCAGCTCTGCAGGTGCCCCAGGTCCGACTCCTTGTTCATCATTTTGTTCATGTCCTTTGGCAAATCAGCCTGTTTCATTCTGGTTTGTGTTGTTTGAGTGAGCTTTCTGTCCTTTAGATTTGGGAGTTACACCCTTACTGTATATACTAGGTTGACTTTTTAGGAAAAAGCTTGCAGGTTAAATTATTTTTAAGTTAATCATTATGGAGGTGAAGTATTTAAAATTTTTCTTCTACTTCTTGAGCTTTCATGCATCTTTCTACTTGAAAACACCATGAATGTCATTTTACATTTTTAGCTATATTATCACCTTTCTTGAACCCATGCTTCCTGCTCTCTATACTTTGAAATGTGTACAAACATTTTTAAATACTTATGAATTTCATTTGTAACAAATGACTGCAGCTTCTTCTGAGCATTCCTGGAAGCTAGTGCTGTGTGCAGTGACTGTTTTGAAGGGATTGTGGGTGTCTTCTCTTAGGACGACATGTTATCCAAGAATGCTGAAAGGCTCATTATTGGAACATTTTATATTCTATATCAATACCTTTTCTAATTTTACTCATTTTTAAAAGATATTTCTATAGTATCTTGGAGGGGAAGTTGTGCCTTAGGGGAAACTAATTTATTAACTTACAAACTTTAAAAGTAAACATATTTTGAAATGTAGAAATTTAGTTGTAGTTGAAATCCTCCTACTTCCACCTTAAATGAACCTTGTATCCCATGTTGTCACTGGGTACATCATTTTATGCATGTCATCCCAGAGTTGTGTCTGTTTCCCAGGAACTGCGAAAACCCAGCTATGCGGAGATTTGTCAGAGGACGAGTAGAGAACCTCCTTCATCCCCATTGCAACCCCAGAAAGAACAGAAGCCAAACACTGTTGGTTGTGGGAAGGAAGAAAAGAAGCTCGCCGAGAGAGAACCCCCCGCCCCCAAGTCCAATCCAGGACCACCCAGAGACCAGAGGAGGCCGCAGGGCCGCAGACCCTCACCCCCTGCCACAGGGAAGCGTTCACACAGAGAACAGAGTCCCCCTCCCAAGTCTCCACAGTGAGAGTGAGGTGTGGGAGGGAGGTGAGGAGCTGAGGCCGCCACGAGGTGCTGCCCACTCGGTACCAAGAACGAGCCGCTGGTTAGGAGCTTGCAGTGCAGATGGGGCCCCGAGAGGCCTATAGTTATTTTTCTTCTATGAGTCGGATTTTCCCCCTCTTGAAAAAAAATCTATTTTTCAGGATTTAATTAATATAAACCTTATTTTAGGTTGGTGCTTAACTGGAGGTGATGCATAAGTCTGATTTTTTTCAGGATAGAAAATGCATTTATCCTAACAAATTGATATTTTTTATTAAGCCTCCATGTGGCTATGAATGCAAGCTATATATAGTGAGTTTTTCTAAATTGAGTGGAACTATGCTACTTCATTTTTTTTTTTTTTTAAAAAAAAAAAAAAAAACTGGTTAGCAAGTGCATAACTCTAAAATGTCCAGATGGATGCTGGGGCTAATGACAGTGGGTTGGGGGTGGAATGTGGCCTGGAGAAGCAATGATCAGATCTGGTGCCATGTGCTGACATGGGAGTTACACTTTCATTCAGAATCCTTACTGGGATTCCAACATGTGTTTTAAAAGTGTAGCCTATTTTTCATCTAGTGGGCAGTATGAACCTGCAGAGCACCCTAGAGAGACCTGAAACCTTGAGTTTGATGTACTGCAAGCAAGTAACCAGCTTCTCACTCCAGTTTCAAGTGGTTGTTATGTGATATGAATTCAAAGCACATTGTGAATAGAACCTAAATGAAACATAAACTTTGTTGCCCACTGACCTGTTATGGCAGAATTGTACCCTGATAAGGTCTTGCTCCCAAGCTGTCAGGGAGAGTCGGGGAACCTGCCCTAGCTCCCTCGTGGCCCTCATACCTCCACATCACACACAGATCTAAGCGTTTTTAGTCGTGAGAGAGTGGTGTTTGTGGTGGAGGATAAAGTTCCCGCTCTTACCTCCAAGACTAGGGTCTTGCTGATTTCCCTCTGGGAGTGCTGCACTCTGAAGAAGTGTGCACTAAAGCTAGCAGTTTATGATAAAGTTAGATGTAAATTATTTTGTTTTAAAATTCCTAAAATTTTTCTTTAAGTATTCTAAGCAGCAGACATTAAAGTAAGAATATTTCCTGCTAAGTGTAACCATACAGTTTATTCCACAAAATGTTATTTAACAAGACTGAGGTTTTTTGTTTTGTTTTGTTTTTTAAAAAATTATTTCCATCCAATATTTAAAGACTTGAATTTTATTTAAACTTGAAAATGACTTTGCCTTAACTTTTGTATAAGACAGCTTAGAGTTCGTGGAGCCCGGCCCCTGGGTTGGCACAAGTGGATTACAGTTACTCAGTTAGGTGGGATCTGCTGTCGCTAGTTTTACTGAGTAAGCATACTGTAGTACAAGAACTAGCAGTAGTGTTTGTAATATACCTTGAAGATCTTAAGCAGTTGATCTTTTTTCAGATTGTTGAAAAATCCTGTAAATGCAAATAGTCAATACTGTATTAAATATGTGCACTTGGGAGTGTGTGCTTTGCTTGTACAGTTGTAAATAATCAGAACATATTAAAAAGGTACCCTAAAGAGAAAAATCTGATAAAAATTATTGATATATTATAAATGTTGCTATTGAGCTGGATGTAGATAAACTAAATGTTGTGGTTTGAATATTATTTTAATTTGTTGAGGTTTTTTTTTTTTTTCTTTTTCTCTTATACTGGTGTGTTGAACTGATTCTGCCTCTTTGCTGCTGCAAAAGGGAAATAGAAAGTCTTATTAAAGCCTTCAGATGTTTTCATGCTTTTTTTAAAGTATGTAAATATGTACTAATCATATATAATGTGAAAGGGTTTTTTGAAGTATAATATAGAAAGCAGAAACTGGCAGGATCTTCAAGTGAAAGTCAAAAATAATCTACTACTTAAAATCATAAATAGCTAAGCATGATATATCCTGCCAGAGGAAAACATGCCTCGGTGCATTTGACATTTCCTTCAGAGCAGTTGTCATTATTAAAATATCTAGAAATACACACAGTGCTAATATTTTGCAAATGCCTGTAAGAGAAACATGGGAATTTATTTCTTTGTAATTGTCAGATGCTGACTAAAAAAAATTCAGAAATAATTGACCTCTTACACCCAAACTAGTGAATACTGTGGAAAGAGTTGGCAAGGCAAACCCTAAGCCCTAAGAATTCCTGAATGTTGCAGTCTTAGCTAGAGGAGGAAGCAAGTACTGTCAGCTGTCATCTCCAATTACAAACCCTGTGGAGCCAAGACACTGGTTTTTAATAATAAACAATCTTTCCCCCATAAAGCCAGCTGCAACTGTCTGTTGTTGGTCAGCAGGTATGCATGGGAGGAAAGGTGGTCACTTGAGACATGACTGAGCGTAGCCCTGATGAGGGGACTAGCAGGTGTGCTGCGTGCACTTCCAGCTCTGCTGTATGCAGCTGGCTCCATACACCCCTGCGGTTAGACTGTTGCATCAAGAGTCAAAACCTTGCTCTGGTAAGATTTTGTATAGCATCTTTTTAAATGAAGCAAAGGTAATAGATCAGATAGCTATATAATGTTTAAAACAAACTGTGGTGGCAGGCACTCACAGACCATGCTACACTCAGCCAATAGTATTAATTTTAAATTGTTTTTCCTGTTCCCATCAGTATCTCAAGGTATAGAATCAGAGATACAGTGATCACAAATGGCATTTTAACTTGTACAATTGTGTGATGATACTTAATGCTTGGAAATACAAGAGTCCAGCCCCGTTTCAGCAGACATGAATTTTAAGTAGAGTAGTTGCTTTTTAAGAGCTAGTGTCATGACGTTTCTGATCAGGCCCTCCTGTAACCCCTCCCTGCTTGTCACCAGGAGGTGGCAAGAAATGTGTTATGTTGCTGTATTAGTCAGGATCTCTGCCGTTTCCATTTAAAGCCTGGCTCATTTTTTCTCGGGCACCAGGTGAGGAGAGGGCGAGCCTATTTGTCTCTGCCATCAGTGACTGTATTTGGGGTTTGTGTGCTTCAGAGCCTGTTACACAGAGAGCAGCAGACAATCAAGACGGAGCAGAGCCAGCGGCTGCCAGTTCACAGACACGAGTGTAATGTGGAAGCTTCTTGAGGGCTTTTGTTTTTGTTCTACTTCTTTTCATTGAGACTGGAATCAAGCTTATGTGTAAACTCTTGGTAATTTAAGTTTCATTTTGTGTCATTCAGTGTAAATTGTCTAATTTGAAAAAAATGTAGGTTATGAAAATAAAGATTTAGGCACTGTTCAATATTTCTTTTGATTTTTTTTAATTAAAATTTTCTTTAAGAATGTATCATCATTTTTAAAAATCTTTTTTTGCCTCTTCCCTTTAGTTGTGCTTGAGAGTCAAATAGGTCTGCTTCCTGCTTGGGTTTGACTGACAGCTGCTCAGCTTGTGTGTGTGTTGTCTTCAGTTCCAAGGTTTTCCACAGTCAGTCTCATGTTCAAGATACTCGGGATGAGCATAAAAATCAGGTGTTTACGAAGAAATGGCTCATTAAGTCCTAGACTTACCCTAAAAATATCCATGCATCAGGACCTTGTGTTTCTTGTGTTGAGTGGCAGTGTCTCATAGAAAGTCACATGGAGTTGATATTGCGTCATTGTGCTTTTCAGATGCCCTTTTCCTGAAAAAATGGCTATAAAAGAAAAAGAGTGGAGAGTCTTTAAGAGTCTTTAGAGTCACAAAGTTAGTGGGCAGATGCGTGTTTGGATGTTAATTTACTTCCTCTTTGAATGGCCTGTTCCCCGTTTTCCACTGTGTTATCTTTTTCTTCTTGAACTGATTTTCTCCATCTGTTCTAGCACTTAATCCTTTGTTTCATGTGTTAAAAATATCTTCTGTCAGTTTCTACCAGTTGTATTAATTTCTAGTATCTTAGTTTATCACATCTTAGATGTAAAATTTGTCAGTCTTTTCCTTTTCGGTTTGAGTGTCTTGGTCTTGTTGAAGACATCTTTCCCTCCTCGAGAATCATAATCTCCATTTGTGTGACATATCTGAAATTGTGTGTTTTCTTACAAAAGAGTGAATTTTACTTTTTTTTTTTTTTTTTGGGAGACTAGGTCTCACTGTTTTTGCCCGTGGAACCACAGGCTCACGTTGCCCGGGGTACCACAGACTCAAGCAACCCCCAACCTCAGCTTCCCAGGTAGCTGGGATTACAGGCCTGCACCACCACGCCCAGCTATATATTTTTGGAACTAGGTCTCGCTACGTGACCCCTGTGGGACTCAAACCGCAATCCCTGGTCCTGGCCACGGCTTCCTAGGCTGCCGCTTAGAGGCATGCGTCACCATGCCTGGGAAAATTTACTTTTTATCTCACAGTTTTCCTCATATATTCATTACTTCTCTCCTGATTTGTATTGCCATCCTTGTTTCTTTTTTTTAAATCATTTTGTTGATTACATATTTATGTATATATATATATATATATATATATATATATATATATATATGTTACATCATTGTATTCCTTGGGGTTCTCCTTTAACCTTATCTCCTGTGAACCTTCATCTTGCATCTTGATCTTCTTGTGTTCATCCCTTCCCTGATTTCTCCCTCCCCTTCTCACCATTCTTGGTTCTTAAATCTTGGTCCCCACATCTGCATGCATCTTTATTTATTTGTTTGTTTGTTTGTTTATTTAAGACTAAGTCTCGCTATTTTTGCCTGTGGAACCACAGGCTCAAGCAATCCCCAGCCTCAGTTTCCCAGGTAGCTACCACCATGCCCAGCTATTTGCATGCATCTTTAGATTGTGTCTGTACTGTCTATAGTTTTGTTGCCTTGTTTATGCCATAAAATTTCAATTTTCTGTCATTCTACATTGTAATAATTTCCTTTGTAGGGCTCACCAGAATAAAATCTATTTCTGTTCCTTTAGGCAGGAATTACACCCATTTTGATCACCGTTATACCCCCGTTTTCCACTGTGACTTAGATGCTCAGTAAGTATTAAGTTACTGAGATATGTATTCTCCATGTACAGTACTGGCCAGGAAACTAGGGAAGAAATAGAGTGACCTGCTGATGTGTTATTTTTATATAACCACCCCAAAACTCAAAGTGGTTTAAAATGGCAGTCACATCTGGACTGGTTGATGTAGGCTGTGCTCAGTTATTCTGCTGATACTCAGCCATACTTTCTAATAGATGTATGTGTTGGCTGGTTGAGGAGGCGGGGCTTGGGATACAGTTTGCATTGTCACCACATGCTGCTTGGGGCCAGCAGTTTCCAAGGCGTGTTTATTCATGACCTGCACAAGAGCCAAAGCCCTAAACATTTAAACTACCCCCATCCAAAATTGAAATCACTGCACTCAATTCCTTCGTATAACCATGTCTTTAGCACGAAAATCCTACATTTATTTAAATCACCGGATGAAGCTGACGGTTGAAGCACCACCAGGAGATGGCCTGGGTCTGATGGGCTATAAGTCATTTCTGACGTAAGTAAACCATGTCTGCTTAGGTTATCAGGAAGTAAGTAGCATTTTTTTTTCCCTTTCCTAGAGGATTCCTAGCCCACTTTGAGGGCAGGGGAGCTGAGGTGATATACTCAGCAGGAGGCCACTACGTTCTCTAGGGGCCCTCCCTATTAAGGCTGGATGGCGGTGGTCCTGCCCTGTGCGGAAGTTTGAAGAGGAGTCACCAATAAATTAAAAGGAGGCTGCGTCCCCATCTTCCAGGGCTCGGGATGGCATCATGGGAAGACCACCTGCTTTCCTTGGTGGGGAAGAATGACCACTAGACCCTGAGGCGGAGATGTAGCTGTCCATAGAGCCCCTTCCTCAACATCTCTCCTGGGGCCCCTGCCACAAAGCACAGATTTCTGGCTTCAACTCAGACTAGGACTTGGACTGCAGCTGCAAGGCCCAGAGGTTTTTAAGAGCCAGACGGTTTGTGAGTTGCCAAGTTTGGGATTGCCTGGAAGGATAAAGAACTGGCTCAGTTATCCCCAGGTCCAACGCAGAGCCCAGGGGACTGACCTTGAGTATCCTGTGAGCCTCTTGACTGAAAGCCCAGGGTAGGTTTTCACTTCCACTCTGTATACAGCCCTCACATAAATGATTTTGTTGTTTCATAAGTGATCTGGGGTGGGGTGAACCTGTCCTATGTAACCAGAAGAACTGAACATCAAGGAAACAAAATCGGGAATGTGGCTGTTGTTATTGCTCACCAAGGGTGAGCACTCTGTACTTAGAATTGGAAAGAGGAGGAGCTCAGAGTTGGGACTTAACTTCTTGGGGAGCCTGCTCTGTGCCCTGAGCTCAACACCAGTAAAAACTACACCAAGAAAAACTTGATTTTTCAACAGTGTTTGAAGTTAGTATGAATCTAATTCAAAAAAATAAAATTCAAATGATTGTGCTTAATCCCCCATGCATGTAGAGCTATGAGGTGGGGGATGGGGGCGGGGGCAGGGCACTGGCCGACACAGCAAGTTCAGGTGTATAATCTAGAATCTCAGTACAGGGATGACCCCTTGCAAGCTCAAATCAGCCAGCACTGTCCGTAGCCCAGGGTACAATGCCTTGTAGAGGTGGACATGTGAGCCATGCAGGTAAGCGAGACCCAGGGAACATGGTTGCTTCACTTTGATAATGTCCATGAAGGCTTCCCTGCCTCTGCTGTTTGGAGGAGGCTGTGGCCAGGAGTGACAACAGTCTTGTTGACATGAGAGCCAACTGGAAGTCAATATCCAATATGCGACAGTGCCCATAGATCATGAGATAACCAGGTGGCACTATGAACCAGAGTCGGGCAAGGCCTGAAGCTGAGCAACCTGAGGCCTGTACAGGCATAGCAAATAGTCCTTTGTGATTGTCAACAACGCGTTCTCACTAGGCACAACTGTTTGCACTTTGTACTAGACGTGCAAAGTATTTAGAATAGCTGACAAGTGCACAATTACAGTTCTCATGGAAACTTCTACAGCAACTCCACTTAAAGGTTACCAAGCCAGAGAGGCCGGAGCAACGCGGTAGAAACGCTAGTGCTCTGGTAGCCCTGCAGCCGCCACCATGAGCCTCAACAAGCCCAAGAGTGAGGTGACCCCAGAGGAACTGCAGAAGCGTGAGGAGGAAGAATTTAACACGGGTCCATTCTCTGTGCTTACACGTTCGGTCAAGAACAATACTTTAAAAAAATTAAGAATGAAAGTAGTACATACTCCAGCTGTCCACTGTGGATATTTTTCTGAAGAATATGAAATTATTTCTGAAGAAATGAAGAGGTAATGCACCTCATCTTCACGGTAGCTACTCATAAAAGCGAAATTTTTCTAGGTGCCCACCAGTGGATTAGTAGCTGAGAAAGATGTGGTATACATACACAGTGGAATGGTACTCGGGTATTAAAAAATAAGATGAGGCAGAGGATGGGTGTTGAAAAAAAAATGAAGTCCTGCCATTTGTGCAACATGGATGCACCTAAAGGGTATTGCGAAGTGAAATAAATCGCAGAAAGACAAGCACTGTATGGTTCCACTCACATAAAGAAACAAAGGCAACAAGTGAACTAAACACACAAAAATTAGATCATAACAAAATAGGAGTTGCTGGAAGGAAGGGGTAAGTGAAATGGGTCAATTGGGTAAAAGATTGTGTACTGATGGATGGAGGCTAGAAATCTGGTGAACAAAAGGCAATATATGTACCGATGCTGATTTATGGTACTGTACACCTGAAACCTGCATAATGTTATAAACCATACTTAAAAAAATAATCTTTTGCACGGAGCATGGTGGCGCATGCCTGTAAGCGACAGCCTAGGAAGCCGCGGCAGGGACCTGGGATCGCTGTTTGAGTCCCGCCCGTGGACAACTTAGCAAGGCCTAGTTACCAAAAAGTAGCTGGGCGTGGTGGCGCGTGCCTGTAATCCCAGCTACCTGGGAAGCTGAAGCTGGGGATTGCTTGAGTCTATGGTACCCCGGGCAAAAATAGCGAGACCTAGTCTCAAAAAAAAAAAATAATAATAGTAGTAATCTTTTTTCTAAAATTAATTTTGCAGTATTTTCCTTAAATCGGTATATCCAAAATACGATCATCGCTACACAAGGTCAATATCTTAAAGATGATCAAGTTCAGTCTTTTCTCTCTCACATAATCTTTCAAGGTTTACACCCAGTCCCATTCTGCCGGGATTGTTCCCAGAACCCCACCCCTGCAGCGGCAGGACGTCCCACCGCTCTTGGCTTCTTACATCCAAGATGCTCCTCCAGGGGATTCTCTTGGAGAGCTGTGCCCAGGGGACTTGTTCTGACAGTCACCAGGACGGAGGGGGCCAACCACGGTGTCCCATTCCTGGGACTGGGCCTGTAGCCTCAAGACACGACTCCACCACTCAGGTTTTCACGCCATCCAGGTGAGCCCCGGGGTCCCCAGTATCATTATTTTTCCCACTTTGTATGTTAGAAACATGTGACTTTACTTGCTTACGCTGTGGACGAAAACCAGAAAGAATTCGGAGCGACTGCATTGTGCCGCTTTGAAGTTTTTGCCCTTATTTTCATTTCGAGTAGCTCCCCCTCCCCTCACCCCACCCCAAGAATCCCCACGGGTTCTCGGACGCAGGATCCGAGTCTCCCGAGCACACCCTGAGCTAAGGGCCGCTCCGGGGCTTGCGGCGTGGTGCGGACGGGACCACGCGGGGGCGCCCTCTCCACCTGTGCCGGGTCGCCGGGAGGAGCGGCCGGTCGGGAGCCGCCGTGCGGTTCCTCGGCTAGTGCAGCCAGTCAGCCGGCTCCGAGCTGGCTTTCAGGAGGGTGCCTGCCAGGCTCAGCGGATGCCAGCCTGCCAGCACTCCCGGGCCTTCCTGGTTTTGCTCCGGTCAGTGACTGCGGGCTCCTTGCAGGGGTGCGAGCTGCACCGCGCACACTGCACCGCCCTGTGCGCGCATCTCTGCCAGACCGAGCCCCCCACCCCCACCCCCACCCGCTCAGGCCTCCCCCGCCCTGTGTCTGGAATTCAAGGGTCTGGTGCGTCACGCAGAAACGCAGGCGCACGCAGCCCTAGCAGTAACGCTTCTGTTGCTTGTGGATTCTGGGCGTCAGCCCGCCGTTGGTTATAACCACTGTTGAGCTATTTCTGTCGCCTGACTTTTCAAGCTGTGTCTTTCTAAGAGCAGAAGTTCTTGTTTCTGATGTATGGAGCTTTGCCCAACCCAGATCGGATCACCAGGAAGTTCTCCCTGCGATTTTCTGGGAGTTCTTTAGTTTTCATTTCATAGTCTAGGATGCCCTGAGAGCGCGTTTCTGTGCATGGTATGAGGTGAATACTGAGACGCTCCCTGGGTCCAGTGCCGTTTATTACAATTATCTTTCCTCCCCACGGGTGCTTTGCATTTTGTTGGAAGTCTATTGCTCCTATATTTGTCGAATTATCTGTCGACCCTGCGTTGTTCTGTTGGCCTGTATTTCTCTTTACACCCAGACCACACTCTGTTTATTATACCTTTATAATTTCCTTTAGGTCAGGAGTGTTCGCTCTCCAGCCTTGTCCCTCATACCCCAGGTTATTCTGCTTACTATAGGTCCTCTGTTTTTCCTACATGTTTTAGAATCATCTTGTCAGTGTCTACAAAAGTCTGCTGGGGTTTTGGTGGGAATGCACTGGGTTTATATATCTACTTGAGTGTGTGGGCATCTCGATAAGGACTCCTCACTGAGGGCTTCCTGATTTCTCTCAGTGATACTTCGTACCATAAGGCATAGATCCTGTGCAGTTTTTGTTAAATGTGTCCCGAAGTGCTTAGCGTTTTGGTGCTATTGTAAACAGCATATATTAACCCCACTTGCCCCCAACCTTCCTTGCTGGTTCAGATCCCAGGGCGCTCTTCTCTGTGTCTGCTGCCAACTGACACTTGGGATAAGCCCTGTCTCCTGGGCCTCTGTGAATCTGTCTGTGGGATGAACATAAGCAGCTACCCTTGCCCGTTTTACAGGGTCACGTAAGCACCTTGAGAACGAGAAATGCCCTCTAGACACTGAAGTGCTCAACTGTGCGTGCAGACAGCGGGTGACACCGAGAGCCACCTGGCGAGCACTAGGCTTTGAATCTTCAAAATATCAAAACCACCGTTTGAAGCCTGAATAGTGTAGTTGGCACAGTTTTCCCCTCAGACTCACTTTCTTTCAGGCAACAAAATCGTAGCGAGTAAGTGGAACAAGCAGAAACCACAGTTTAGTTCCGTTTCGGAAGCTCTTGGCTGCAGAGCTTCCCTCCTAGCTGCTTCCACCTCCGCTTCCGTGTTCCTCGGGCTGCCGGGCGCACCAGGAGCCCTGAGAACATGGCTGCCCTGCAGCAGCCTTCAGCGCCTGACACAGCAACTGAGGTCAGGCTCTGCCACGGCTTCTTCAACGATTAACACGAAAAGATACACAAGAGGATTTGGGTTTAATTTTTTAAACTTATTTACCTTTAGCCGGGCACGGTGGCTCGTGCCTGTAAGCTTCAGCCTATGAAGCGGCCGGGGCTAGGGATCTTGGTTCAAGTCCCGCCTGGGGCCCATAGCGAGACCTAGTTCCAAAAAATAGCTGGACGTGGTGGCGCGCACCTGTCATCCCAGCTACCTGGGAAGCTGAGGCTGGGGATGGCTTGAGTCCGTGGTACCTCGGGCAACGTGAACGTGCGGTTTCACAGGCAAAAATAGTGAGTCCTAGTCTCAAAAAAAAAAGTTTATTTATGTTTAGTATCTACAACTTCAGTTGTCTTTGTATGGCTTGGTTCCCTTGAGTATGCCCTCCCCACCACCCCCTCTGGTCACTACAGCCTCTCTCATTACTGTTTGTTGGTCCATGTTTAGCTCTTTTGTCTCCTCTGTTTCTGGAGCAATGTCCTTTTGCTGGGTGAGGAGCTGCGTTCCTGGGACGCAGTGAACCATGCTGCTCAGATTTCCAGTCTTAACTTGCATTGGGCAGCCAGTCTGAGCTCATTTGGAGTCCATCAGAGCCTGTTCCTCCTTGCAGGATATCTCCTCCATTCTGTTCTCAGTCTCTTTTTAGTGTTTATTTTTTTCCTCCTTGTAGTTCTGGCCTCTGGCTTAGAAAATCTGGTTCCTCTCCTTCATCAGTTGAGAAGTTCC
>PVHY01017661.1:0-30899 GCA_004024945.1 Uropsilus gracilis
GGGGGGGGTCCCCAGATGCCAATGGGACTCATTCCATCCCAGGTTACATAACCTCTTAGCTGCAGCCAAGGTCTGAACCGAATATGAAAATGGAAACTGCTCCAGCAAATAAATTCCAGGGACATTAGGCAAATGGTCCTTTTAAATAAACAATTGCTTTCACTTTCACACAGACAAGATGAAAGGGAGGTGGGAGAACAATGAAGAGTATATGGATCCTTCCGTGGTCACAAAGCTTATCCTTAGAAGAGCCTCTCTTTCCTCGCCAACCCCAGGCCCTGAAGTCAGCGGTCTTGCCCAGTATAAGCCAGATTCTCCATGGGCAGGCCTCTCCTCTGCTGGGCAGGGTGGGTCAGAACAGAACAGGACAGCAGGGCACGGACTTCCTCAATCTGAGCAACCCCGATAACCCACAGAACTGAACAAAGGGAGCTGGTGTTTCCACTGGCAGAACCCTTCCTGAAACAGAGCTGAAGGGGCCCTAGGCTTTTAGCAAGGCAGGGTGGGCGGAGTGGGCATATCAGCAGGAGGTTCTGACCCAGACCACCCCTTACCTCCTCCGCAGTACTGGGTGAAGCAGACCTGGTTTGTCCTCCCTCTGCCTGTAGGGCCCACCCACAGAGCTGCAACGGGAAACATGTGCACCTTGGCACAGGACCTACGTAAGCCTTCCAGCCCCAGGCAAGGCTGTCTCGGCCAATGCCAAGGGCACAGCAGATAGCTCTTGGAGTGTGTCTGGACCAAAGTTGCACTGCAATTATAAAAGCAGGGCTGGGGTGGCCTTAGCAAAGGGGACTCTACTGCACTATCCACAGGAACAAAGTATCTTCAGACTGAGCCCTGAAACCCCATGGGAAAGCCATGACAGGGAGCTGGTTAGGGAACAAAAACTCAGTCCTGCTTCCTGTTGGCTCCCTAAAACACATGCCTCACCCGGCTGTACTCCACCCTGCCTCCCCACCCAGCGCTGGAATATCTTTTCCCCGTCTTCCTGTCCTCTATCAGTGCTCACCAATACAAAGCCAGCATGGGTCTGGGACAGCCTGGACACAGACACTAGCTCCTAGGAGTGGGGAGAATTCAGCTGAATAAGGCTCATTCATAGAAGGGTAACCACAATCACTCCTCAGAAATGAAATGTGCTGCCCTTGCTCCAAGCAATGTCACTCTCCATGCAATGCAGCAAACATAATGGAGACAAACATCTGGAACCTGAGGGTATTGGGGGGGTGGGTGGCTGTGATGGGTGTCCACACACATACCCAAGGAGCCCACTGCAAGGTGAAGTCAGATGGAAAGGGGGGGGGAGGAGAGACTGGAACCACCTCTCCTTAACTGCCAATTTCTGCACTAAATCCTGAGTAATCTAAATTCAATCCTGGCCTTCAGATTGTCAAAAAGATGTATTTGCCAAGGTGGGAAGATAGAACAGAATTGATGAAGAGCTAAACAGCAGTCTCGATTTCTAACTTTTTGATCTTTAGATTTCCCTTTACACACACTCCTCAAATGAGGGTGAGCCTGGGCAGAACCCCAAGTTTTCAAGAGATGGTAAAGGACAAGGTAGAGAAATGAGAGCCTTAGGAGTTCTGTCCTACATTCATCCACCTCACAGACAGCAGATAGATAGCCCAGAGAAAGAGGATGCTATGAGAGATTATTCTCATACTCATTCTACACTCTGCCATTGACCTGAGTCCATGGAGATGAAAAAGCCCATTTAAAATCAAACAAGGAAATGCTCCTGCAGTACCAGTGACACAGATGCCTCTCACCTGCTTCACCTTGGCCAGCTGGTCATCCTGGAAAGGTCATTAGCTGTTGTTCTCTTCACCTTGGGAGTGTAATTTTTCCCTCACAAAAATGCTTGCTTTCAACATTGGCAATGGTCTAGCACATAGTAGGTTCTCAATAAATGCTGGTTATTACATAGCTTCATCATAATAAACCTAGCATGAAAACAGTGTCAGGTACCTTGTATGGAATTAGTGAATGTTGGCACGGATAGATAGGGGTGGGGAGTAGAGAGTGGACAAGCAGGTAGATTCTTGATTGAGTTCTTTAAGAATATTACAAACTACAAAACATTCACAAAATTCCCCATTCAATGACTCACCAAACACTGCCCTTGAACTGGTGAACTGGACCTCCAATACCAGGGCACCAAAGTCCTTTTGTCTTTTGGGAAGAAAAACAATAACAAAAGGCTTGGAATTTATCACTGGAGCCAGGAGTTGGACTCTAATGGATTCTCCTAAAACATATGCCACAAGGTCATGTACAAATGGTCATAAACTGGGTTGTGGGAGACGTGTGCTTCAGAGTTCATGGACTCTGTAAGAGACTGTGAGTGTCTCATAAGCATCAGTAAGAGTGCTCTGTAAGCATCAGCAGGTTATCACTGTCACCATAGCCCTGAGTGCTTCCCTTGAGGGTTCTGTTATGGACAATGCTCACTCTGTGACCGAGAGAAGACATGACATGACTAGCGGGTCTCAGTCCTAGGAAACAGGTGCCCTCCACCTATGTCTCATGTCTACCATGCCCCCCTCCCCCCCATGCCATGAGCCTTGTCTCTGTCTTGGTCTTAGTTGCTGGGAAGCTCAGAGGCAACTTTGTTACTCGTGTCAGGCAGGAGGGCATGACTATGCGGCATGCATTTGGTTTACTGACTCCTTGGTTTCATCACCATCATTTTCTCTTGCTCTGCTCTTCTGTCTTATTTCAGCATGAGCATTTTTATAAGCAGGATTTGCTTGGAATAAGGTTAGGTATAAGTTTGGGGGGAAAAAACACCAAAGTACCTGTTATTTTGTGAGAGGGTTTATATAATCACTGCAAAGTGCTCCCCACATTAGGACAGGCCTTGAAGCAAAGTCTTGGGACTTAATATGCTCTCTTCCTTCTGGACACTGCTGAACCCTTGACTCCCAATTTGGACCTGGGCTCTGTGCTCATCCTACACCTGTAGCTTCTGTTAGGTGGCTTATTTACTTGGGTGGTTGGGTGGATCAGTCAGTTTGCATGGAACCCACCATAGCCCAGTAAACAGACTCCTGGCACCATTTCTCAACTCCACCAGCACCCAACACTCCAACAAGAAGCCACATCACAGATGCCACTTGAAACTCTGCCACCAGGGCACCCCCCACCCTAATGAAAAATCTAAACTCTCCCTCTTAAGAGGTGGGGTAGAAGATAAAAGGAAAGAATTTTTTTAAAGGAAAAAACATAAATATATATATTCAGCCATCATTCCCCCCTTAAAAATCAAGCCCTATTTGGAAATGTTTGCTGCCCCTTCTTAAACAAGACAAGTGACCTCAGGGCCAGAGAAATAAAATCCCCTGTCTGTCTGGACTTAACAGGTTCCCTGAGAAGCTAAACACAGCTGCACTTCAGCTGCTATTTTTAGGCCCTATAAATTCTGTTCTCCCTTTTTCTCTCTGAGATGTTCTTTGCAGACTTGCCAGAGACCTTTATCTGGGTTCTAAGTCCGGACGATTATGTCTTGAGTATGAAGACCTTGCTGCATATTTGTTTGCCACTATTGTCATTATTTTAGGAACAAACCCCTAAAATACATGGAGGGTTTCTCCTTCTTTGCAGGAGAGATTGCCTTCCCTAATCACCCCAGAGTCTGAAATAAGGAACAGGAAGAGGAAATGCTGTACCCAAAAGGAGAAAAAGAATAGGAGAAGAACAAGAGCACTCATCATTTGGAACCCCCTAAACACACACACACACACACACAAACACAGAGTTTCTCAAAATGGTTCCAAAACCATATTTCCAGGACACCGCACTACCCCTTCAAGTCTACACTGTGAAACCTCCAGGGGTGAGATCCTGATTCCATCTGTAACAGAGGCATACTACCACAGGGCTCATACTCTAAAAATGTTACTCATATTCCAGTCTACCTCCAGCCTGACTTCAAGTTAGCTTTCCTTTTGTTCTGACCTGTTGGAGGAGAGAGCCTCGGGAGAGGACCAGCACCACCTAGAGTGGTATCAAGGTGATTATCAGGGTTTCTTAGGGTTTGCAAGAGACTGTTGCTTTCCAGATCTTTTCAGAAGCACCAAACTTGATTCTAGAAGCTGCCATCTAAACAGGTGGATGGTTAGGGTACAAAAGTCTCTAAGTCAGAACCTGGCCATGGCCTGTCCCACTGTATTCCTTACCCAACACAGTCCAATGACACATGCCCCTTTCCTTCAGATCTTCCCGAATTCCACCATCCAGTCAACATTTGGGGGGTGCAGAGTCCTCTGCTAGTTTCTATAGCAAGGACTGCCATCCCCAAATCCAGGATTCCTGCTTACCTGATGGATTTCCCTACCTTTTCCACAACTATGACTCAGTTGATCCTATTGTCTATACCTCCCAAAGGTGTCTGGACCCAAATGTCTTCCTCTGGCATCCTGAGATCACAGTGGTCAACCACCTAGTTCATGGCTTTTGTGATCTAGTGAGGCTGTGTGTTTCCAATCCTGTTTTCCCCAGCCCAATCCACCTGCTCCACAGAGCTAGGGGGATCTTTTGAAAATATCTATCATATCACATGAGTACCCTACTATCCTGAGCACTCACACAAAAGCCAAACCTTCAGCACAGCTGATGTTGCCCAGTATAACCTGATCTTCCTCTGCCTCCCTGGGTTCATTAGTTCCCCTAATAACCCAGTTCACAGCTGAGATCTGTGTGAGATTCATAGAAATGAAGCAACTTGTCCCAAGTCACAAAGTCAGTAATGGTAAAGCTAAAATCGACTTCTATGTCTTTCAAGAACCAAAGTCTGGCCCTTTTGTACTCTTAGCACCTACAAACCAGATTCAGAACCACGTAAGGCAGATCCAGAACCACGTAAGGAACCCCCACAGTTACTCAAATAATCATGCCCAAAGAAGGCACTTGACTGGATTTGGGGAGAGCAGAATAGCTGCCCCTAGAAGCATGTCTGTAAGAAAAAGGAGAAAAGGTAAGAAGGTAAGGGAGGAGGGGAAAAGGAAATAACAGGTACCACAACCAGCATTTAGAACAGAATTTAAGATGTGGCTGCAAAGCCCCATCTGGTTTTGGCTCCAGTTCTGCCATTTCCAGCGCTAGAGGGCTGGGCCAATGCTGATTTCCCCCCTCTCCCTAGAAGTTGCAGTGCTGGTTACATCACCTCTCCTGGGACCTCTCAGACAAAGTGAATCAGCCGGTCACATGGGCAGTGTTCACCAAAGACGCTTTCCAACTCAGATGTCTGGCACATTCAGAGTTTCCTTTTCTCCGCAAGCAACAGGGAAAGCCCTGCTGTCTACCCACACTGACTTTTCCACCCACTCTGTGTGTGTGTGGTAGAACAAAACTTTATGTAACCAAACTTCAGGAGCCCTCCCTACCTTTTTAAATATGAGGTTGTGACAAAAGTCTTCTCAGGTACTCCCTGTGTATACTCCCTGTGTTCTTACACTGTTGGTTCAATAAGTACTTCATGGAAAACTTTGTCCTCACATTCCACTAACATGCCCCTAGTTTACCTAACATCCTCCTCTTAACTCTTTTCCTCTGACATCTGGAATCAACGAGTCTAACTGCATACTTACCAATACTGCATGGTCTAGATTTTTCTAATTTTATTGATAATTATTAGCACCTTTATCATGTACATATATTAAACTGATAATTTATGTAAAAGTTCTCTGGGTAAAAGTCAATTTTTTAAAAATACTTAACAACAGCACTCATAGGATCTGGATGAAGGGAGGAGTCAGGGACTAGGGCTAAATTTGGTTCAAATCAACAGAGACAGGCTGAGAACCCACCATACTTACCCTGCAATGGTAGCATAAATGGTACAAATAGTGAAGGGAAAAGCTCAGAGCTCCCACACAGTTTATAAGAATATGATAAGAAGATGAGGTGTTAATGGCTATACCGCTTGTAGCAGGATATGGTAAGGTTCACACCTAAGGTATACTTCATACATATTAGAGCAGGCTAGAGCATGGCAGGAGCTGCTGCTTTTTAGCCATTTCCCCTCTTTTCCCTTTGATTTGCAATTCAACTTTATCCCACCTGAACAGTGCCTCTTTAAAGGACATTTCCCAGGACCCCGTAGAGGAAGGGGCAGTCCTAGGATGTAAGCAGAGCTCATCACATGAGACTCCCAGGAAAGCTCCAAAAAGGAAAGGCCACAGCCCAGAGATGGACTCTCTCCTCTCTCTTCCTTCCTGTCTGGAAATTGGATGCAGCAGCTGGAGATTCAACAATTCTATTGGGGTGAAGTGTTTGGGGCTCAAAGTTGTATTTTGAGGATGGTGGAGAAAATAGAAGGATTCTGGATCTTGGATGATCATGAAGCCACCATTCTGGTCTTGAACTTCTTGTCTGTGGAGGTAATGCAATCCACCTGACAAAAATTTAATTTGAATTTTCTGCTACATGAAATTTGGCTACTAGAGCGTTGGCACCGAGCAATGACGAAGAATGGAAAGGAGGATGGGGTGATGAGAAGGCTTCCTGGGAAGCTGGAGGCTTCTGGAGAGGCCACAGTCCTGATATTAGAGAAAAAGTTCTCAGAACATCTCTTGAGAAAAATGGGATAAGGTTCCTCAAAAGACTAAAGTGGATCTGCCATACAATCCAGCAAGTCCACTCCTAGGTATCTACCCAACACCAATCCAAAATGTTTATTGCAGTAGCATTTACAATACCCAAGATATGGAAACAAAGTAAGTGCCCCAAAACAGGTAAGTGGGTCATGAAGATGTGGTATACATATCCAAGAATACCACTCAACAATGAGAAAATACAAACTCATGTTATTTGCAGCAACATGGATGGAGCTGGAAGGGATTTGGCTAAGCAAAATAAGTTAGAAGAAGAAAGATAGATACTGGATAGTATCACTTGCCTGTGGAATACAGAGAAATCAAGCAAAGGATCAGACAAAGACAAACTTTAAAGCCAACCCTTGAAATCTGACCATTGATCTGAGACATCTGGAGGAGAAGGTGGGCATGGGAGATGGGGAAACATAATGGACTATAGTAGACTATGGGTTCTTGGACGGTGGGAGAGTTATGGTGATCAGGCTTGAGAAATCCTATATTGCCAAAAAATTAAGAACGTAAAACAATGGCATGAAAAGATAAATTATAATTTATGTATATATGTATTATATAAAAAAAGAAATGTTGATGAAAATTACATGTTGAATGAAGCTGGTAGATAAAAATCACAGAATGTATACATTAAATGAGTGAACTTCATGATGTATAAATTATATCCCAATAATGCTCTTCAAAACAAAATAAATGATGAGGGAGGGGTTAAAGATTCAAGGGCAAGTTCTTTGACCACCTGAATAGACTCCAAGTCCCACTCACCAGTTACAAACCCTTGGAAATGACCTTTTTCCTCCTCTCCCTTTCTACAGGCTCTCCCTCAGTCCTCAGTAACTGGTACACAGGTTCAAAAAAGCTTCCCTTTCCTGTCCCACCATGATGAGGCTTCCCAAGTAACTCTCCATCAGGGACCGAGACACAGCAGGAAGGATGTGAGATTATGGATTGAGGCTTGTTGAGATTATAGTATATGGAAGGCAGGTTCCTCTTGTTTCTTTTAAGGAAAAAAAGGATAAAAAACAAAATTCCTGACCCCCTGTTTTTACAGGGTGGTGGGCTAGAGGCTGGGAATGACTCTCTTGTCCAATTTGGCAGAAACAAGGCTGCTGAGGTCAAAGGACCACTGTAGGGAAGACAGAGAAATGAAGCATTTCCGCAGGGCACACGCCAAGTCAAGACTGAAGAGAAGGTGGCCTCTGCCTTGAAAGCTCATCCAAAAGGAGCCCACCAGGAATAGTGGCATCATCCATGTCCTTTCAAGGATGCAAGCCCTTCTGGAGGAGGGCGCTTCCCCAAACCTTGCTCACTCTGGCTGTTAAGTCACATAAATTCTCACAAAATGAGCTCATCATAAAGTTCCTAGCAGTGCATTAAAATTTAGCAACATCAAGCAGCATACTTGAAAGTTCCAGAATGACACTTTCTTTTTTCCATGAGAAACAAAAATTTCAAAGGGCAAGACTGAAGCCAGGACCCAAAGATGAACCCAGTTCCTTTCATTGAGAAAAGAATGTGGGCACTGCTGTCATCTGCATCTGAAAGACAGAGACTAAGACTAGCCTGAGGCCAGTTCCCCCTTTTACAGTAAAGTGATTACCTGGGCAGACTTGGAATTATGTAATGCAGGGTCCTGAAGTAGAAGGCAGGCCCAAAGGGCAAAGGGAGGTGTCACAACAAGGTGGGATGGTGAATGGGAGGCAGGGAGAAGGATAAAAAGAGGGAAGGTGGAGTGTAGAGATAACAATTTTGGAGAGGAGCATGGAGAGTGGGGTGAGAGCAAGAGCCTGGAAATTGGCATCAGGTGTGGAGGTCTTGGGCCTCAGGAGGACCCAGGAGCTGAGTCCTCTGGAGCTTCCTCACTTCCCCAGCACGGTTCCTGAGGATCAAGAGCTATGTGAAGGTGGAAGAGAGGTGACCCTGGTGAAGTGCGGAGCCACGGTGACACTCTCAGACAGGCCTGCCTCGGGGAGACTGCCTGAGCCCCACCTGTGTTGGTTGGAGTCATCTGGTACCAACTGGAGCGACAGGATTGGGAGTCAAGTTCCTGGCATTTCCAACCAGAAGTGCCCTAAGACTGAGGTAAACCCCACAAAGCTCCTTGAGGAGCAGAAGTGGGGCTCTATTCTGTTTGGAACACTTGTGAGGGTGTGGACTCTTTCAGTTTGCTTTTCTAGTATCTGGAAATAAACCTCTTGTCTATCCTGGTTGTTAAGGTTTGCTATCTGAGCAGCTGCTGCGTGCAGGCGAAAGAATCCATAGGAAGGAGGAATTTAATCTCCCCCCCCCCCCATAACAGGACCAGGGGTCAAAGCATCTCCTTCCACTGAGCATTTCTACCTTTCCATGCATTCCCTCCCAACTCCCCTCTAATTTTTTCAGAAACTAAAAATACCAACCTCTATTATGTATCTTTTCCTCATAAGAAACCATGTTTGGGCTTGAGCTCAAATAGCAAGAATTCTTTAAAACGACATTATTTTTAAAAAGTAAATAATGACCAAGGGGAAAAGAATTCCAGATTTTTCCAACACAACATAAAGATGACAGCACAAGATAATACTGTAGACCTCCAAAAGTGAAGACCAATTCACAAATCATTTAGGGCCCAATTTATACACCAAGTGACACTCAGGATGGAAAAAAAGCATGTGTGTTTCCACAAATGTGCTTGGATTTCACAGGCTCTGCTCCTTGTCCAGCACTCCCGAGGACAAAAACACAACGTTTCAGAGTAGAGGTGGACATGGAAGACCTTATTAATTGTCTCTCTTGTACTACAACCTCATTAAAAATAGAATAGAAAAAAAGGTAATTCAGGATAATCTTCGGACAGGAGAAAAAAAGACTGAATATTCCAAAATTAAAGAAGCCATTGACAACAACGTATCCTTCCCAGAGATCATCTTGGCCATATCCTTATGCCTTTTAACAGTACATTTAAAATGAAATGAAGACAGGACTGTAAACCCTCTTGTGGATGATATACTTGAGGCGGAAATAATTGGTTCCATTCTTGATCCTGGGACTTTTCATGGGTTTCCAAAGATCGCACGTGCACCCTTTGTCCCCGAGGGACACAGAGGGCCTGCAGCTGTCATAACCCACAGCGTGATACCTCCCTTGGCTCAGACGAGGCCAGAATCATCATTCAGTTTTTAAGATTATAGTCACTTAATAGCTAGTTAGATCTCTTCTTTTTTTAATTAAAAAACTTTTTTTTTAATTACATGGTTGTAGTCCCTGTAGTTCCCCCACCATCATCTCACCAGTGAACTATCACCATATTCCCTACTGTTCTTCCCTCCCCTACTGGTCCCGTTCCTCCCCCTCCTTTGCTACATGCCTCAGTTTTATGGCCAGTTTAGTAGTTTTGACTTTTTCTTGACCTTTTGTTTAGTTTCTCTATATTCCATAGATAAGTGAGACTATCCAGCATCTATCTCTTCCCTTCTGACTAATTTGGCTAGATTAATCCCTCCTAGCTCCATCTACATTGCTGCAAATGGCATGAGTTTGTCTTTTCTTTTTTTCTTTCTTTTTTTTTTTTTTTTTTGAGACTAGGTCTCGCTATTTTTGCCCGTGGAACGGCAGGCTCTCATTGCCCAGGGTACCACAGACTCAAGCAATCCCCAGCCTCAGCTTTCCAGGTAGCTGGGATTACAGGCGCACACCACCACACCCAGCTATTTTTTTTTTTTTTTTTTGGAACTAGGTTTCGCTACAGGCCCCAGGCAGGACTCAAACCGCGGTCCCTAGCCCCGGCCGCTTCATAGGCTGAAGCTAACAAGCACGAGCCACCGTGCCCGGCCTGTCTTTTCTTGATCGCTGAATATTCCATCATAAAACTAGACCACAACTCACAACTTTTGGATCCATTTGTTTATTTGGGCGTATCTGGGTTCTTTCCATATCTTGGCTATTGTAAATAGTCTTACAATAAACATAGTACAGGTTTCCTTTTGAATTCGTGTTTTTGTGACTTTGGGGTAGATCCCTAAAGTAGAATCACTGAATCATAAGGTAGACCCATGTTTAGTGTTCTGAGAAACTTCCACACAGCTTTCCATAGTGGCTGGACCAGTTTACATTTCCACCAGCAGTTTACATTCAGCAGAGAGGCTGAGGGGCTGAATCTGTTCATTTGCCATCTGGCAACTGATTGTCTCCATATCTTAGTCATTGAGCACTGCTCTAACCAACATAAGCAGACTTGAGCAAAGAGCGTAGATGAGTGCCTGGACATAGCAGCCGTATTATCATTGCTATCTTTGCAATTCTTACTCACTGCCTTTACTTACCCTTAAATTACAGTAAAGTCTAACTAAATAGTAGCCTAAGCAAAACACTAGCAGATCTGGGGAACTATAGGGTTAAATTGCTCCAGAATGAGCAGTCACTGGGGTTGTCCCCACACCCCCACACTTCTGAGTCAACTCTAGGTGACTACACCAGAAGCATGGAGCTGTGGTCTCCTGGGGTGACACAGTGTGGTGTTGCCTCAACACCCTCATCAGCAAGAGCCTCACTAGTGGACACCCCTTTGTCACAAAAGTCTATGTGCAGAGCTGTCCCCAAGCTCTCTGTTAGTCTTGACTCAAAGGCCCCTTCAGGGGAGCTGTCTCCAAAGAAATATACTCAGTACACAGATCTGAAAGAAAGTTCCAGAATAAAACCTACTGATAATATGGTCCAGTACCAGGAACAAGAGGACTTCTCAGAGGGGACTGAGTGACTTAAGTAGACAGCATCCCAGTGCCTGTGGGACTGCACTCTGCCCATATCACTTCAGCACAGTACCCACCTGGCTGGCGCTCTCCCTCTGCACAGAAGGAATGCAGCAGCAATGCCTGTGACCTTAAGAGGTTTGCAGACATGACAGTCCCCACTTTGTGGGAAATGGTGGTGACACCCAAGGGATCTTTCCAAAGATTCAATAAGAAACCAACTCCAGGGCTAAGGAGAGACAACGCAGGAAGTTTAGAAAGAGGTAACCACTTCCCAGTGGGAGGTCAGTAGCTTTATAGCTTACTGGTTAAAACCATGAGTTTTAATTTCATATTGGATCTTAACGTAGCAATCCTTGGCTGCAAGAGCTGGATGAATATAGAATAACAGGAAGGAATAATGGGGGGAAATCAGCAAAGGTGACTCCTGGGACTGATATTTTACTATAGCACACTTGATCCTAACCCAAAGGTCAAGAAGCAATAGGATTTTTACTGTCTATTTAACCTGGAGTTTCTCCAACCATTCTTTATAGTTAGATGACCTAAGGACATGAAGATGTTTCAAAAACATGAGCCCGCTTACTTTGGTGGGAAGTGGCAAATGAAAAGGAAATACACTACTAACAGTCTTAAATACCTACCCTATGAAGAACACCAGGACTGAAAATAAACTTCACATAAATGGAAAATAAACTTTTACAACCAGTCTTCTAGTGCTGACGTTTGTCTTCCTATCTGGTTTAAATATAAGACAGGAAGCTCAGTGAGATGAACTTTTCACTTTTTAGACAGTAAATGGAACTCTGTAGGTTCTGTGATAAATATAAATAAGCCTTAAAATGATCTTCAATAAAGTCAAGTTCTCAACAAGGTCAAGGTCTCCAATGGAAAGGGACTGTCTAGAAGTCCTGCTTGCTCTGCCTAGCTCCGAGGAAGACTGGTGTTTAACACCTATCTGTGGAGTGAATAATAACCCCCTTCTTCATCTGCATCCAACTGGCATGATGCATGAAAACTTCTTGCTCCCATGCCCAGAGGGCTGGGACATATTTAAGGGGAGGGAAGGATGTGGCAAGTTCCAGCTGAGTGTAGTGGAACATGTTGTGTGTCAGACCCTCATAGAATTCTAAGCCAGACCTCAATCAGCTGCCAAAAAAATTTACAAAACCCAGGATTCTCTATAGCCCTCATGAAATTCTGAGACTGCAGGCAGAAGTCACAGAAAAGTAAAGAAGGATGTGTCCTCATGAGTTGAGACATGACTGTTACAAGGATACCTTCCTTCCATGCTTCACTGACACCTTCAGCCCTTGTACTGACTTGGTTTCCCAAGGTTTAAGGGAGCAGCAATCAGGTCCCTCCCAAGAGTCAGACCTCCTTTGCAGTCTAGATGAATGGACGCAGAGTAGCCATAAGACTGGTGGCATCAACATCTCCAAGAAGAGACTGGAAATGCACATTTCCACTCCCACTCTGGGTCTGCTAGAACAGACACTCCAAGGCTAAGCCCAACAATCTGGTTTTAACAAGTTCTCCAAGTGATCTGATGTCACCTAAAATCTGACAATCACAGGTACAGCTGGGAACTACAGACTGAATTATGAGGCCACAAAAAGGCTCCGGCCCTTTTTGTTCAAGTCCCAGGCTCATCTCAACTTGTGTGGGCCAAACTCCTAGTCATTCAACTTAGCACCCAGGCACCACTGGCTTTGTTAGGCAAGCTGATGAGATGAGCCCAGCCTTCTATAAGTGTCCTGACATTGATCAGTCATTCTATCCATTGAACCAAAACCAAGGGCAACATAGAGGTCATTATCAGACCCCCTTGAGCTCTCAAAAGCAGTTGGGTCTTTTATGCTTTCTCCATGTCTAAGTCAACTTGTGTGTGTGATGTCCAGCTCCAGTTGATTCCCCTAATCAGGGCTGTCACTCTGGGCACGGGGTATTGCTAAGTGTCCCTGTGTCCCCTCGGCAAGTGCCTCTAGCGAGATGCCTCATAGCAACACCCCCCCCCCCAAAGAACTGTCCACTGGGCTTGTTCATCTGCTTTATAATAACATTCCAAAAGTCTACATTTCCTTCTCAGAAAAGTGGATTATATATTTTCTGGTCTAGAAAGCCTCAGTTTCTTAGGAACTTGAAGAGTGGACACCTAATATACTAAAGTCCCACTGCTACTGGATGTATTCTTAACATCAATACAGCTTCCCCTGAATCCTTACTTGAACCTTTTTATTTCTGGTTACTTCTCACCAGTAGGTTTTCATAACATGGGTTCTCATTTAGCACTACTTTTGAACTGTTTTTTCCCCCTTAATATCTCATCTCTCTGCTCTCTGCATCAATTCCAATACTTTCTTATCTCCCTTATGCAATTAAAAAGAAAACATTAAAATAAGAGCCTATATATTTTCAGAAACTGAAGGAAGCTCTCCAATGTCAAAGTTGAAGATATATAAATGTTCCCAGTGGCCCTCACCCAGGTCAATGGCAGAGGTACATTCTCCTCCCCTGGAAATTCACATGTACTGTGATGCAGTCATAAGCAGGCATCCTCAGGTAAGTCTGACAGATAATACCAAGGACAACAGAATGAAGACAAGAGCGACCTGCTAGGAAGAAACAGTCCCAATCTAGTCACTTACAAAAACACAAAGCCTCTATGTAGTCAGAAGGAACTTTTAAAACAATTTGGTTCCCAAACTGCTCTTTGCAATCCACAGCTGTATCACTCCCCACTCCTGTCCAAAGGGTCCGTCCCATCATCTAAAATGCAGCTCGTGACCGTGTTGGGAACAGATGACATGCAAGAACAGCAACAGCCAGAATAGCTCACAGGAATCTAAAGTGGTGTAGTAAAGGTTGCCAAATACTTGAGAGGTGCTTCTTGTTGGTTTTTTGCTGTACTCTAAAGGAGGTCAGCCAAGGCCAGGAGTGGCCAAGCCCACAGAAGAAATGCTGGGACTTCAGGGGATCAAAGCAGCTGCTTTGGAATAAGGTTAAATAATTGGCCAATCCCACTTGAAGGGAGCTGGCTTCTCACTTTGCATGATCCTCAGATAGTTATAAATTTATTGCTGGTCTGACTTAATGATGTACATTCTCAAGTCAGTTCTAAATATTACCAGCATTCTGTCATGAGTGTAAGAGGGAGACAAAATTAATAAGGCTTCATGCTCAGTCACTTTTTACCCACTGGAATCTATAATCTGCTATACTAACATTTCTTAACATCTCCCATACACATAAAGACCATGCTACAGGACTTTTGTACATGCTGCTCTATCTACCTGGAATGTCTTTCTTTAATTCTATCCTCAATTCCTCATCATCTCAGTAAGCTCCAATGCATCTTCTGTGGTCTAGATCCTCTCTCAAACATCCCTCTTGGTGTTACAAGTACTTATAAAACCAGCTACTTCCTTCTGAGTCTTTCAACACTTCACAACTGTATGCTGGATGGCACATATTCATATTATAGCTGTGTATTTGTAATCATCTTTCCATTCAGTGCTGCCTTGTCCCCAGAATGTCTTATTCATCTTGTATTCCAAGGTCCAGAACAATGTCTGCTATAGAATTTCAGGATTTCATTCACATTAAGTAGACCAAGTAGGTGATAATTTTGGCAATGACATCAATGTAAAGAGTCACTCAATTATAGTTGAATCAATGTTAGTTGCAAACTCTACCAAAATAATAGAGACAATAACAAGATTTTTAAGGATTAAGATACTCAGGGAGCATCTGGTCCAAGTTCCCTCTTAGGGCTGGGAACAGAGAACCTCAGGTTCATGCTTGTGTATCTCTGGTGATGAGAAACTTACTACCTTATGAGACAGGTCAATTCCAAAAACCAAGCTGAATAAGCCATAAGCTACAGGTGATGAACACGTCCAGTCCAGACCTCTCTCCTCTGGACCAAGCTTTGCCAAGGACTGTGATCAACCCATCTCAGCACTAACCTTGCCAAAGTGGAGCTAAAGTATGCAAGTCAAATAAGTGCGCTGAAGATAAATAAATGCCTAGAGTTGAGCTGAGTACTCTTAAAAACGTGTGGCATACCAATGTCAGTTTCCTAGTTTCAAAAAAGTTCTATGTGTACAAAAGATGCTATCATTGAGTAAAGGGTACATGAGACTTCCTACACCATCTTTTGCAACTTCTCAGGAGTCTTGAACTATTTCAAAATAAAAGATGATTTAAAATAGATATAGATGGAGAAAGTGAGAAAGAGAGAGAGAGATGTAAGTCTAAGTCACTTGCTACCTGTGAGGTATGTACCCATTATGCTATGTTTTGGTCATAACTGCAATGAGATTGTCACCTGTAAGAACTGCTGGAAGATGACAAAATCTCATGACTATTCAGGGTCTCCAATATTCCATGACCACTCAAGGGCTTCTACCTGAAAGGCCCCCAAGGTCATTTCCTACCCAATCTGTGTGGTCCCCAAACTAACAGCATGAGCCATTTTGTTAGAAATTAAAATTCTCAGACTTCACTCTTGACCTACAAAATCAGAATTTCCTGGGATTGCACCCAGCAATCTGCTTTCTTGTTGTTTCCCTTGTACTTAAATATAATGTAATTAATTTCAATCATTAAGTGCACAGTTCTAAGGAATGTAGGATATTTGCATTGTTTTTTGTTTTTGTTTTGTTTTGTTTTTTGAGACTAGGTCTCGCTATTTTTGCCCCGTCCATGGTCCCTAGCCCCGGCCACTTCATAGGCTGACACTTACAGGCACGAGCCACGGAGCCCAACCTGATATTTGCATTGTTGTATAACCATCATCCATCCATAGAGCTTTTACATTTTCCCCAGCTGAACCTCTGTACCTATTAGCAGAATTCTATTTGAAGCCTGTCTGGTGAGTCTATCATGCTGGGTGTAAGAAGCACTCATCCACTGTCACTCAATACAGGACAGTTGGCCATAATGCATATGGCAACTGTCCTTCTACATCATATCATGGATCTCCATGCCCTGTCCTCTCACCCATGGCTTTCTCTACATTGAGAACAGAAGAACAGATAAATCTGCTTAGCTAACGACCAGTGCTTAATCCCAGTTTCAGCTGTTTACATGCGCCTGCTTCCATCACTAAACCTGACCTTAACCAGCAACAGACTCCCCAGAAACAAGGGAAAGTTAATGACCTCATTAGTACCCCAAATGTGTGCTAAAGACCCTCTGGGTCACACCACAGATGTTACCTCACTAATTTTCACTACAACCACATGTTGTCTGCTTTCCATTAAAAAAATGGAAATTGGGCCCAGTATGGTGGCACATGCCTGTAAGCGGCAGCCTAGGAAGCCGCGGCAGGGACTAGGGATTGCGGTTCAAGTCCTGCGGGGGCATGTAGCAAAACCTAGTCCCAAAAAAACAGCTGGGCATGGTGATCCATGCCTGTAATCCCAGCAACCTGGGAAGCTGAGGCTGGTGATTGCTTGAGTCTGTGGTACCCCAGCAACATGAGCCCGCGGTTCCATGGGCAAAAATAGCGAGACCTAGTCTCAAAAACAAAACAAAAAAAGGAAACTGGGGGGCCCTGGAAGCAAGCTATGTGGATATGGAGGAGAAAGGCACATTCCAGCTTGGTCCTCGCTTATAGGTGGAGAACCACCAGCCCTCAGGTCAGTGGTCACACTAGACAGGTCAGAAGCCCAAGATCGAGCCTATTTTGTTCAAGTCCTTTAATTTCACTTTTGTCTTGACTCCTGACATCCATTTCTACACCTAAGGTTGGTGTTCTGGAGTGTCATTAATTCCATGGGTTTCTTTTAGCCCCTTTCTGACCATTAAGTCTGGGTGGGGATGGGTGTGGGGAGAGCCAAGCCCTGGGAATTTTGTTTGGGTTTCAAGGACCTTCAGCCAAAGCACAAGGGCCTCAGGACAGTGTGGAATTTGTACTTGTAAGCATTCAACAGATGCCTGTTGAAGTAAAGAGACAAGTATATCCATCTTGGTGATGTGTCATGATTTTTAAAAGACACCCATTTATCCAGTGGCTGCTTCCTCTGACCATAAATCAGTAATAATTTAATGATAGGGAGGAGGAAAAGGGATTAAATTTTCTTCCATTAAGATCATCAATCAAACAAGCCTGTTAAAATCCAGCTAAATTTAGCAGGAGAGGGGCTTTCCAAATGTCCTTCACAGTGGATGAGGCCACTAAAAATATAGCAAAACAATTAAGTCACCACAGAATGATAGAGGTCTATAAGAGGTAAAGACATCAGGTTGAAACTGGGGTCTGCTGTGCCTTTCAAAACTCTTAAAGATGAGAAGGACCTAAAGAAAAATCTCTAGATGTGATATATCAGGAATTTCTCTCCACATTAAAATGTGAAAGCAAAAGACAGGATCTGCATAAGGAAAAAAGATATAGTGAAAGTGGGCGACCATGAAGGGACTTTTTGACTTAACTTGAAACACAGGCCTGCTTCCCTCTACGAAGCAGGCTACAAATAGCTCATTTACCTTTAACCTATACCTTAACCTTGAGCACCTCTGCCTGCTTCTCTCTACAAAAGCAGGATACAAGCAGGCCATTAGCATTTTCACTGTACCTGCCTACTATGATATGCAAACATCAGCTACCAGCTTCTCTTTCTTTCCCTCTTTCAAACCTAAAAAGAAAAACTTGAAAACACAGTTTAAACTCTACACTGAAACAGGGCAACCACAAAAGGACTTTTTAACTTTGCTTTAAACACATATAGGCCTGCTTCTCTCTCCGGAGCAGGCTACCAGTTCCTTTGCAATTACCTTTAACTTTAACTCGATACACCTATCTGCCTGCTACTCTCTACAAAGCAGGCTACACACTCTTCATTAGCATTTACACTGATCACCTTTACCATTAAAATGCAAAATCCAGCCAGTTGCTCTCTGCCTTCAGCTCCAAAAACTGCAGAAGAAAAAAAACTTAAAAAAAAAAAACAAACCACAGTTTAAACTCTTGTGGGTTCTTTCCACCATCCCCAGCCTTCTCAACCAAAATACTAAACCAATACAAGACTATCAGTGCAGACTAATTTATTTCTAACAAAGTGATTTTCTAATTATCCTAATAACTACACAAGAAACATGTAAGGAAAACTCCAATTACATTAACATTGTCCAAAACCTTTCTCAGCATTGTCCAAAGTCTTTTCCCAGATTGCCCAGAAATCCTCGTCTCTCAGTTCTGACTATCTCACCAAAATCAGCCAGAGTTCAAGCCGCATGTTTGAAGACTTCTTTCTTTAGGCGCGCTCCTTTGGCATGCTCCAGCTCCTCCATGCCATCCTCTTCTTGTCGTCCAGGTAGAAATTTCATGGTACCGGACCCGGCCAAGTTCACTTTCTTTTCAGGCCTAACTTTTGCACGGCCCCTTCCAGACACCAGACAAACTCAGCAAAACAACCTCCAACAACGGAGTTCAAATCTGCAAACTTCTTAACTGCATTTAGCACACATGCTGCCAACTGGGCCAGTTAAAGGCTGCATGCCCCCAGGCCTGGCCAAGTCCACAAGGCTCACATCTTTACTCTACAAGATGGCCGATTCCCATCTCTCCTTCATTGAACCTCTTTCTCTATCCAATCTTCATATTGGCCCCTGACTCCATATTCGAATCCCTCTCTTGGTTTGCACACCCTTTATATACCCTGATTTCCCACCTTCCAGGAAACCTGTTTCACCTTGACCATTTCACTTCTTTCTTCCCTTGCATCTCCCTGAAGGGAAATTCCAACTAAGGTCATCATCACATTTTAGCATACCTGTCCTTGAAATCTGCAATCTTAAACAGGAGACAATGGGGGGGAAAGCACCCTATCATTAGGAAAGTGTAAAGTCAATTCATTTAGAGTAGCAATAGCCCTTAAACTTTAGGAGAAAAAAATGCAGTATACATTTAGCAAAAGCTGGAGACAATTTCTCCCTTGTGCACATTGGCTTCTAAACTTCTGGAGGTCCCTGAAATAAAAAAAACTGTCCAATTAAATAGAGGTTGCTCCAAAATTTATCCAAATACAGAACTCTGTGTTGTGTTTGATATAAAATCTGTTACTATCCTGAGATAGTATATCCTATTGAAGCCAGTTCCTTTCATTGAGAAAGGAATGTGGGCACTGCTGTCATCTGCATCTGAAAGACAGAGACTAAGACTAGCCTGAGGCCAGTTCCCCTTTTGAGAGTAAAGTGATTACCTGGGCAGACTTGGGATTATGTAATGTAGGGTCCTGAGGTAGGGACTCCCAAGGCAGGCCCAGAGAGGAAAGGGAGGTAGACACCAAGGGGGTGATTGTGAATGGGGAGCAAGGAGAAGGATAAAAGAGGGAAGGTGGAGAGTGGCAGATATACAATTTTGGAGAGGAGCGTGGAGAGTGGAGGGAGAGCGAGAGCCTGGAGATTGGCATCAGGCGCGGAGGTTTGGGGCCTCAGGAGAAGGACCCAGGAGCGGAGTCCTCTGGAGCTTCCTCACCTCCCTAGCACTCGGTTCCTGAGTATCAAAAGCTGTGTGAAGGTGAAGGAGAGGTGAAGTGCGGAGCCACAGTGACACTCTCGGACAGGCCTGCCTTGGGGAGACCAGCTTGAGCCCCACCTGTGCTGGTTGGATTCATCTGGTGCCAACTGGAGCAACAGTATGGGGAGTCAAGGACACAGCCTGGCATTTTCAACCAGAAGTGCCCTAAAACTAAAATAAACCCTACGAAGCTCCTTGAGGAGCAGAAGTGGGGCTCTATTCTGTTTGGAACACTTGTGAGGGTATGGACTCTTTCAGTTTGTTTTTCTCGTGTCTGGAAATAAACCTCTTGTCTATCCTGGTCCTTAAGGTTTGATATTTGAGCAGCTGCTGCATGCAGGTGGAAGAACCCATAGGAAAAAGGAATTTAAACGGGGGTGTCCCTATCCCTCCGATAGCACTATGATATATTATTTGGGGGAACTCACAGTATGAAGGATAATATTCTTTATGTTGTCAGCATGATTTAAGCAGGGACCTGGGCACCATCAAAGACTATGCCATAAAAACAACCACCCTGTGCACTGCTGATATTGAGAGCAGGAACAGCGGGACTGTCAGCAGGGGCGGAAAGCAAAAGAAATCCAGTGTCTTCTGCATATGTGGCAGGACTCCACAGGCTGTGATGGTGTCAGAGGACAACACTAATGAACAAAGTGGACATCTGGGGGGAACAGAGATGTCGCCAATGTTGACCCAGCAAAGCCAGAGTAGGAATTTATCTCCAGAAGGTGTCCAAAGCCATTTGCTACAGCATCACAGGAAAAGAGGAAGAGTTGAAACACTTGGCAAGTGGTAAGCGCAAAAGGTTCAGGCATATCCAAATGGGGGATGAATTCACCACCCATGTACCCACTAGCTCTGAGTTAAGCCAAGCAGGGACTAAACTTCACCTGTACCACAATCCCCTGGAAAGACTGGTTGAATACTGCACTGCTTCAAGCCAAGATTCAGTTAGTGATTCCAAACTGGGGGGAAGGAGAGTGCTGTTTACAGCCCTCTCTGAAACCAAATCTAATAAGCAGGGGCTCTCCGGTGACTGTTTTCCATGATGAGTGCTGGCCATTTAATATGACAGGTAGTCATCCACTTATTACTATCAAGCAGAATATTTTTATTCACGTCTATTCTAGGAAGACTTGGCCAACAACACACCCATGAATTAACTCAAAATGAATCACCAACCTAAATGTAAAAGCTATCATCCCAAACTGCTAGTAGAATATCTTGGGCATATGTTCATCTTGGACATAATCCAGTTTCTTCTAACATCCAGTGAACATTTATTGAGCAATTAGTCAATGTCAATTACTCCACTGGGTGCTGGGGATATGGAGAGAAATGAGACAGTCCCTGATGCCAAATGTCTTATTTGGATTTAGGAACTCTTTATGACTTTATCCTTATTAAAATTAAACCAAACCTCTTTGAATCCATGTTCATTTCTTGCTGGGACTGCCCTGGTTGTAACCTAAATTTGTGGAACTTTTTGGCTCATTAATTAATCAGGTAAGGATACATCTGCTATCTGCTAACATTTCTCTTGCCAAGAGAATAGACTAGGATATCTAGCCCCTGTTAGTATAGGATGAAAGAGGAACAAATTTGTCAGATTCAGGAGAGCCCCAGGGGTAGCCATCAGTCTATTTAATCCAGACCAATATGTAACTGCCAATGTGCTGGGAGAAGCAACCAACAGGGGTTCCAGATGACAGGAGGCTATGGAGCAGCTTGAGGGAGCTGGCTAACAGGAAGGAATTCACACATCCATTGAACCTCCTTGTCAAAAGCATCTTCCTACACTGCTGCTGATAAGGATCAAAACTGTCTGGTTTGAATTTCTTTTTATTTGTTTTCCCTGACCTTTGTGAATGTGGGGAGAGAAAAGGCCAAAAGGTCAATCAGGAGAAAGAAAGGAATAAAAACAAAGAGTATGGATAATTCACAAGTGAAATAACACACTGGGCACACAAAGGAACTGAGTCCCAGAGGAAACAGGAAGTGGATGTTGATGGGGTGGGGCACACGGATGCCTGTGACCCTGAAGGCACCAGGAAGAGAACTTGCGCTGACACTAAGGTAGATTCTGGTTCAGCCTAAGGAAAGACTTTGGGGTTCTCTGCACCACTCGATGATACACCAGCAAGTTCTGTGGAGTCCTCTCCAAACAGGTGGCCAGAGCAAAAGGAGGCCTGTATTGGTCCCCATGACCTATTCACAGCCTTCTGCTGCAAGAATAGGAGGAACCCCACCAGCAGAACAGCTGTAGACAGAAGTGCTGAAGGAACAAGGCATTTCCCAGGCACCCCCATACAGGTGGAGAGCATTATTTGTGGCACACAGGGCATGCTTATGTCCTGACTCCAACACAGGAAACACCTCACCAATAACAGGGATCCCTTACTTCATTCACCCTTTGTAATCTCCAAGCCCACAGGTGTTAAAGGGCTAACAAATGAGTCTCAGGAAGGTCTGTATGTGCCCTGTGGCTGAGAAACACAGACTCTAGACACACAGTCCTCACCTGCCCCCAAGGATCCTCTACCACTTACACAGCCCTGCTTTCTCCAGCATGCTCCCAGGAATCCCTCAAAGCCACAAACAGGTGATCAAAAAGTCTTGTTACAGGGCACCTACCCTCTGGGTGCCTTCATTAATGTTAGCATTGATCATTTCAAAGAAGACATGCTAAAATGTGAGAATGGCCTTGATTAGAATTTCTTCTCAGGAAGATAGAAGGGGAGAAGAAGAAAGAAAAGAGATGTTTCTTTGTAAGGTGATATCATTCACAAGACTGTTCCTGGAAGGTGGGAAACAAATTTGAAAATATAAAAATTGGTTGAGAACAAAGGGGAGGATCAGCCATTTTGATCTGCCATTTTGGGGTTGGCATTCTGGGAAGAAGGGCAATGTAAGTCCAGGCTGTGTGGCCAACGCGGGCAGCCCAGCCATAAGCCCAAGCCCGTGGGCTCACGGCTTTAGCATGCCTAAGCTGAGTGTGTGTGCTAAAGTGAGTCTAAAGATTTTTGGAGAGACCATGAGGAGGCCTTGATGAATCTGCTATTGGTACCTGTACTTCAGAGTTTGTTTTTACTGCCTGAAGTAAAGAGAGTGCCAAAGGACACTGCTGAAAGGAGAAGATAGCATCATACCTTTGACTACATGCTTGGAAGCTGGAGCACACCAGAGAAAGATGCCCTATGCTTGGAGTACATGTTGAACTCTGATTGATCGGACATTTGGTAAGATGAACAGGGATTAAAAGACTGAGAGTTTTTTGACAATGGTGGGGTAATTGGGTTTTTATGTCTATCTTGTTATACATATATTTAGAAAATCACTTTGTTAGAAATAAATAGTTCTTTTCACTTTAAGAATTTGTTTTGGCTTTGAAAATGATGGTAAGGGGGCTACAGATGATAATAACCCACAATTTGGATGTTGTTAGGCTGCAGGAACTGTAGAAGTTACAGTTGAGGCCAGGTAACTTCAAGTTTTAAACTGCAGTTTCTGACTTTCCTGCAGCATGGGACTGCAAACTGAGAGAAACTGGTGGCTGGCATTTGCATGACAAAAATAAGGAGTCTCTGAAAGACTCAAGGGGCCACAGCATTGAGTCTGCATCAGAGAGAAACTGGGAAAAGGATTTTTGAATTATAGGTAATAGTTAAAGAGTCTCTCTCTCCCTGCCCAATTTCAGTTTGACAGCACAGGGCTAGCAGCAGGCCATCCTGAAGTCCTGAACTACCTCACCAAGTGGAAGCTGTGACATGCAGGGAGGGGAGTTACCAGGTCACTGGCCAGTGTTCCGACATTCAGAAAAGATTCTGCAGACTCATCAGCAAGTTCAAGGACAGTCGGGTGCCAGGAACTCCAGTTAAGAAATCCAGAACTATGTTGCCTGACCTAAGAATGAAGGCAACTTTATAAAATTAAAGTGTTTCTCAGATTCTAAGTAAGGGAAGCTGTACTTTCACTATTAGGTGAGGGAGGAAAAGCACTTGCATGCATGAATTCATATCGAGGTTCCTGCATCCATCCCAAGGCCCCCCAAGTGATTAGGATGCTGGACTTCAGGCCTGCATTGTCCATTATGGTGGCCACTGTGTATGTCTGAGGAGGCCTAAAATGTAGGTACAATGTACCAATTCTGAGTCCCAGTACAAAAAAGAATGTAAAGATTGGTTACATATTGAATGAGAAATATTTTGGCAATATAGTATTAAATAATATGTTAATAAAATTAATTTTATCTGTTACTCCTAACTTTTTCAGTTCAATCACTAGAAAATTCCTCCATGCGGCCCACAGAACATTTCTTTTACACAGCACTGCTCTCGAGTTTCCACTGTGGGGACAACGCCTCTTCTTGGAAAGAAAGAAGGAAGGTACTACAGCCTTGGGATTGATGTGTGGTTCTCCTCCCTCCAGGGCACCAAGCTAGTGGGCAACGCTGTGAGCTCCAGGGCTGACTTTCCACACAAGGCAATTGTTCTGTGTGGTTTTCTTAAAGATCATACAGCTTTGAACCATTTCCTGAAATTGTTTGAGTCCCTCCCTCGTTCCTTCCGAGGTAGGTTGGTTAAACAGTCTGGGAAGGTGCATGGGATGGAGTAAATGCCTCTCCACAATCACCATCTGGTGGGTCTGGGTACTGAGCAAACAAAAAGCAAAATCCCAAGGGCGAAAAAGAGACCAAGAGGACACCTGCCTGGAAATTCCAGCTCAGTGAATTCACAGAAGGCTCTTACATACATGTTTGCATATTTTCCAGCACGCTGAGCTTAGCATTTTATAATCGAGGTCTCATTTTACCCTTACACCAACACTGAGGGGTAAGGATTCAGCCCCCACCTTATCCCTGTTTTATGTTTCTGCCCAAGATGAGAGATGATCCAGCAATTCCTTATTTTTTTTTTTAAATAAATGATTCTAAAATGGTTGTGGTGTGTGTTCATATAGTCTCATCTACCAAATTTGTTCCAGGTTCAGAAAACTTTGGTTCATCACATCAGAATAAGCCTTCTTCTTTGAAATGCAATCTATTAACTCTTTACAAAGGATGTGTCCTTTGAAGTAGACAGTAGGGAAGAAGTGATCCTGGGACTCAATTATCCACAAGCATTAGGACACTAGGTAAATTAAGTGCTTTTAGATTCAACATTAAAATGGAATTTTATTTTCATTTATATCATTAGTAATTATGTCATTTTGTTCTTACAAGGATGAAATGTGCATGTAAAATACTAAGGCCATAATCAATGTTTGATAAAACCACGATTGCTGTTATTGCTACTGACTTTCTTCTTTTTATTTATTCAGCCTTAAAACATTCAGAAGTAGAAATTTTTGTCATCCTCTTCACACAAAACTCCTGGGACCCATATGGATAGATTGTTTCTGGGACCCCCGCCATTGTTCCAACACTAATGTACACTCAGAAGTTCGTACAAGTTAGCTAAAGACAGCTACTTAGGAGCAGCTTTCTTCAGTGTAAGGGTTTTCCTGTCTGGAAATGACAGAATCCTTTTCTTCCACCCCCAGTCACCATGACCAGCAAATTCTCCATCCTCAAAAACAAAAGTCATCCAGGAGTCAGGGGCCCTACAGTAACCTGCCAGGGAAGAAAATACACGGGTCCATCCTTTTCTCATGAAAGCAAGAAGAACCTATGTCCTCTCTAAGTTAGTTTCCCATTCTGTTTGCTCCCACAAGACAGCAAACCCAAGAACTGGAAGAGGGGAAAAAAGCCATTTAAAATGTATGCTGCTTAACAGGTGGTTATACTCCAAGAAATTCCTGATTTTGTGGGAAGAAAAAATTACTGACATGTTCCAAATGTGAAGGTCAACAGCAGTGCATAAAAAGTCCTGGTCAGTAAGGTGACTGCTGACAATAGTCCACTGGCAAGAATGAGCATAGAAGCTGCGGCCTCACCCACCCTTCTATGAGGAGCATGCCTTGAAGTGTCAAGCATCAGCAAGAATGGGGGGGGGGGTGTCACACAGTGTCATGAAGTCAGAGTGTTGCTACAGAAGTTATTGTTCCACCAGGTAATTGATGAGGAGCTCTCTTGCCATCACTGTGAGGGAGAAGCCACTTGGCCCCGATAACTGCCAGGGGACGGTCTTCATCCTTTGACTTGCCTGCCATACTTAATGCCTATGTGTTTTAGTTTATTGGGCTGTAGGGCAGTGGCCCATGGACCAGTAGCATCGGTATCATTGGGGAGCTCATTAGAAATCCATCCCAGACCTGAACCTTGCATGTAACAAGGCTCCTGGGAAATGGGTATGCACATTAATTCCTGGTTGGAGGAGTCCTATAAAGACACTTACGAAGATAACTGGCCAGCTGACTGGCTGTGATCTGCTTGGAGATGATGTCAGCTGGGAGAATTGTGCTACCATTTGCTCTACTTTCTTTTCACAAATATTTTATGTTTGCTCCATATTTTCTATTTTCACCGTCTGCTTCTAATCATTAAAAAAAAAATGCCCCCAAGCACCTATGAAATGAGTTTTGACCCATTCCAAACACAGAGGCAGCTAGGTGAAAGATTTACAGGGTAGAGAAGGGAAAAGGAGCCAGTGTTTACTGGATCTCTGCTATGAAGTTGGTATTATTCCCATTTCAGCAGTAAAAGTAAAACAATGTAGTTTAGACTATGTGGCTGACCACAGACAGACCTGCCCTGCCCAGGCCCACCCCACCCAGCCCAGCCCATGCCATTCTAAGCAGAAAAACACTTTAATTCATGTGTTTCACAAATGCTGAGTTGAAAAGGACCCTGTCCACCTGGTTGAGGTTCTGCAGTATGGTGATTCTGGGCAGTGTGTGTAGTATGTCTCAAACCTTAAAATGCCCTTCCATTTGATCCAGAAATTTCACTACCATCTCCTATTTTGCCACCTTTCACATAGTCTCATGCCAAAGAGAAGAATGTCGAAAACAGCAGATACAAGACTGTGACATTCTCTGAATGATCACTTGGGGTCAATAATTGCCTTTGTCATTTCTAATACTGTTCCCACACTGTGTGTGGATATAGATGTGTGTGTTCCAAAAGAATCCTCCAAAAGTTTCCAGTTATCTAGGAACCCTCAAGAGAGACAATAATAACATGATAGTCTTAACAGTTAGCCTTCAGGCAGTGTTATCAGGGCAAAGTGAATGGTCAACTTCATATAACAAAGTTATTTGCACTCTTATTTGGTTTGTGAGGCTGGATTGTGCGACTAAGATCTTGAGGACTCCAAGTTCCGCTGTAGCAAAATGTGTAAGTGGTCCATCCCTCCTTTAATAATCAAACTTCAATATCTGCATTGTTCAATATGGTAGTTACTAGGCACACTGTTACTTCAGTTTAAACTTAATTAAAAATTAATGTAAAATTTCAATTTCTCAATGGCACTAGTAACATTTCAAGGGCTAGAGAATATTGTAGTTAGAGGCTACTGTATTGGACAGCATAGATATAGGATATTTCTAGCACTGCAGAGAGTTCTACTGGACAGGAAAACTCAAGTCTTAGAAAAATTTCTAGGATGCACATGGGAAAATCAATGCTTCCCAATGTCCCTTACAACATAGATGGTCAAATATTTATTAGTAGAAATCATTGGAGGTTCTTTAAAGGGAACTCAGATCACACGGCAATGGCCCTTTTGTTTTTTTCCTTTCTTCTACATGGAAAGCAGACACTATGGTTGGAATTCAGCAGCTACCTTGGGACACGAAGAAAAGCTATTCTTCGTGTTGGAATGTCCACAGCCCATTCCTTGATGCTCTTTTGAACTTTACTCCCTTGGGGATCTCATCAAATCTCATCATATCTCATCACCTTAAATACAATCCATCTGCTGAAGACTCCAACCTAGACCACAACTCATACGCACTCTACTCTTCAATTTCTAATGGGTAACTCAAACTCAGTGTATCTATAAATGAATTCCAGATCTTTCCGTTTAAAATGTGGTCCACCTGAAGCACCACCTACTTCACCTGAAAGACAAACAAGAGTAACAACTCCATCCTTCAGTTTATCACCTTGACATCCCCTTCCCTCATATACCTGTGAACACTTAGAGTCTACCTTTGAAACATATGCAGAATCCAGAAATGTCTCACCACTTCCAGTGCTATTACCCCAAGCAGATCCACTCAAACTATCTCCCTCCCACATCCTTACTTCTATCCTACCTCCTATAGTTCATTTCAAGACAGCAGTCTGAGAGGCCCTTTTAAAATGGAGGTCCAGGGGTGGGAGAGGGAAAAATAAAATAAAATGGAGGTCCACGTCACTGCTCAGTTTGGATCCCTTGAGTGGCTTCCATGACACTCAAAATAATGAAAAAGGCCCATGAGGTCTGACGTGAACTGTCCCACACCCACCACCACTACCACTTGGACCTCTTCACCTCCCACGCCCGCCTCTCAACTCCTCCTCAAACATACTGAACACTTCATTCAGAGCCTTGTCTAAACACTTACTGCAAGAATCTGCTTTGCTAATGCCTTACCTCCTTCAAGTATTTGCTCCAATCTCACCTTCTCACTGCTTCATTGACCTGCTTTACCCCAACCAGCACTCCCAACCTTCTTTTCTCCACAGCTTCCATCATCTTATAGCACACTTTAATTTGTTGCCCTATAATTTCTATTGTCTACCTCCCTCCACTAGAAGCTCCCCCAAAGCCAGGGTTTTTGTTCACAGGCAGTGCTGACACCACACAGCTTAGCACACAATGGATTCACAGGACCCATTTTCTGAAGAAGTGAAAGACCAAGAGAATGCACTACTGTAATGATATCAGCAACTTCTTTTTCTTATGTTCAAAAGGGCAGTCTTCTGCTCAAGCCTCTGAAGCCAGGGTCCTGGTTCCTGGCACCTGGATGGAATTCCTAATGCTGGCTTGAAGACCAAGTGCATTCTGCTGTAGTCACAGATGATCAGATGATAATGAAAGCTGGGAACTCCTCTCAGACACCATGGGAATGGGAATTCCACTAAAGATCCATTTATTACCTTCCCAGGAGATGGAACTTGCCTCTGCCCAGGGGATAGAAAGGTTAGTGGACCAAATTACCCTATTATAATCACAGCCTTCAAAGACGCAAAGCCCTATTTTAGTGATAGCAGCTGACTTTAGAAAACTGGGTTGAAATCAGATGTATATATTCTTAAATATATAGGAAACAATTATTCTGCAATATTCCTGCAGAAAATGTATCTCCCAAACCTAATTATGATGAAACAGACAAGGCCAAGTAGAAGGGGGCCCTCTATAAAATAACTGACCTATCTCTTCGAAAACATCAAGATCAAGAAAGACTAAGGTCACAAAACTGTTCCAAACTAATGAGGTGAAACAAATGAATGCAGCCCATGATCTGGAATTTTATTTGGTCTTAAAGGACTTTAGGACAACTGGTGACATTTGAGTCAAGTTCTGTAAATTAGCTACTAGTAATGTGTCATTTAATTTCCTGGTTTCAGAGAAAGGAGGTGATAGGTAGGAAGGGTAAGAACAAAGAGAAAAGGAAGCACAATGGACAATTGTGAGGACTCTGGGTGATTTGGCGGTGGGTGCACTTTAGTGGCAACATCTGATGGGAAGGAGCCTGGCAGTGAATCAATTAAAAAGACAAATCAAAAGTAAAATACAAAAAAAATAATCTAGGCAGAAGTTAAGAAAATAATAGAACTTTATCTTTTGAAAAAAGTAATTCTGTTGTATAAACAGTAAAGAAGTCAGCTCCCACCACACACAGGTCACACTCTAGTTCTACCCCCTGTTAGCACAGGCTGTCTACAAGGGACTTCTGACATGTGCCCAGGGGTCGCGGGAACAGGCTGAAAGTCTGAGACTTCAGTGACCCTGAGAAATCTTAGCTGGTTTGGAATCTTTCCTGAGGACAAGAATTCTCCAGACAAACCCTCCCACTGCCACCCTGACCGAGATAGCGTCATCACCCTCCAACGGATGTTTTTATCCACATCCTGTCTTAATATGATGCACAGCATGAAAGGGGAGCACTCTTCCTCCCCACTTCCCTTTCTGGTGACTCCCACCCGACTCTGCAGAACTCTTATTATCAGCATGGACTTGAGCCGCTGCGCAGGAGCAGGCCCTGTGGGCCACTGCCTTTACAGGAATACACCACCGAGCTCACTGATCATCCATCTTCAGAGGCCATGGTGAGCCCTTCCACATGGAGCGGGACATGTCTTAGACACAAATGCTATATTTGGCAAGGGAGAAAGGGGTTCCTCCCAAATCTGGAATCTGTGTGGCCCAGCCAAGGCAGCCCTTGGGGTATGCTGACGGACCAGCCATCACACAGAGAGTGACTCCACGGTCTGCTGTTGCTTAGACCATGTGGGCACACATTCGACCAGAGATCTCCAGATGACTTTGGGGGTGGATGCCTCCAGGAGTGGAGAAGGAAAGGAAAAGAATAATAGGATTTAGGTCATGATGACAGGCTGTTCTAATAAGAAGAGCTGGTGAGGAAAGGAGAGGACCAGTCTCAGTTTCCACTTGATCAAGTCACTGACATGGCTGAAGAGTAACAGTGCAACGACACTACCCAAACTCAGGACCAAATTCAGTCTCAAGAGGCGAGGAGACTCCCAGGACTTAATGAGGACCAAAGGCGGTAACATCACCCCTTCCCCAGGTTCTTCCCTCCTTCAAGCAAACTCAACACTCAGCTCTTCATTACTCTTTGTGTGTAGAGGGAGACTGAACAGAATCTCAACACAGATACACAAGGGTGAGGAATGGCTCAAAATGTGGAGAGTTTTTCCATTATTTTAATGGAAAGTAGAAAATCATTTAATAATTTCAATCAATGACAGAATGCCTCTGAACCAAAAATAAAATAAAAAAGCTGTGGTCTGATGGTTAAAGTGACCCAAGTAATTTACTTCCCTATTAGCTGTCAATTTAAAAAGCCACAGGAAAAAAGAAAAAAAAAAAAAAAAAGACTCAGATTATTATCAAACAACTCTGTGGGTAAGTCAGGACT
>PVHY01017662.1:0-30865 GCA_004024945.1 Uropsilus gracilis
CTGGACTATATCACTCTCAGTCTGCTTTTCCCCTTTAGGGCCCTGGACATGGGCCTTAAAGCAGAGCAGCCTGAGTACTCATGGGGAGTGCAAAGCTGGGCTTGCAACAAAGGTCCAGGTCCTGCCAGCTGCTACGCCAGTCCCCACTCCACCCTGGACCCAACACATTGCCCAGATCACAGGGCTCGAGGCTTCCTTCTGTGTAGCCCTGGCTTGGCGGGGATGGGGGTGGGGGTCAAGCCCAGCTCAAGGGAATGGGTAGGGAGAGAGCTTGAACATGCACAAAGACCCCCTTGTCCTCAACCAGGAAGCTGCCAAGCCAACCCCCGGGCTCCCAGCCCCCCCCCACCCCGCACACCCACCATTCACTCACATTGCTCTCCCCGGCACCATGGACACAGGGTGGGCACTGAAAGGGAAGAACAGACGGGGAGGTCAGCGCTGAGAGCCCAGGGTCAGTTTTCTCCACCCACCTCACCCATCCATGGACAGGGCACATGAGCACCTCCTGTGTCCTGGGTGGGGCTTACAGGGAGTATGGAGGCAGGCCTCCTCCCAGCATGCCTCTCCCCTCAACTCCCACCAACTTAGAACCACAGCCACTGCACGGACAGAGGAACTGAAGCCCAGAGAAAAATAGCAGTGACCCAGAGTCACAGCATGTCAGGCCAAGAGACCCCAGGATCCAAGGGTCTTGTGATCCAGGTCTGGGTCTATGACCTGTGGCCGTTTGCTGCCAAGTCAGGAGTGTCAAGAGCTAGTCCCCCAGAGAAGACAGCAGGCAGGTAGGGGCCAGCACTAGGTTCTAAGGAATGCTGGGAGTTGGGGGTCACCCAGCACCCCCAGACCTAGGCTCCAGTGCCACAGAACCTGTGTGAAGAGTTTGTTGGGGCACCTCCTCAACCAAGTCCCTTTAGCTTGCCCCATCAGCCGCTGTCTCCTGACAGACCTGAGAAAGGGAAGGAAACCGAGAGCTTCCAACACCACAATCCAAAAACTGCCAGGTGCCCTAGTCGTGCCAGGTACCATGTTTGTCTCCCCCCTCTCATCCTTCCTTCTCAGAGCTGGCGCTGACCTAGCCTAAGCTCTGTCCAAGAGTGGGGGCAGGTGGGAAGAGTGTAGGAGCAGAGTGTCTAATTAAAGGGGTGGAGAGAGGGCAGACAGAGGGCATCATGGCTCCTTCCCCCATCCACCATTCCTACCTTTGTTCCCTGCTCTGCTTTCTGGGTGATTCTTCCCGTCAGCTGAGCATCCACCTGGGCACATGGAGCAAAGAGGAACACTTCAAAAGGGACATTGCTGAGGTACCCAGGTAGGGGCATGAATCCCAGATACCCCTCAGCCTGACATTTGGCACCTCTCAGGGCACCAAGAGCCTGCTCAGACCCCTGGCACCCACATGGCCCCCCTTCCTATCCCCACTCACGTGATGTCAGAGCAAACAAGACCAAGAATCAATGGGATCTTGTGTTCCTGCAGCCAAGGCTGGGCACAGTGCCCAGTGGGCAGGAGACTGCCTCGCCGAGAGGTGGGGTTTAGGGAGGAACTGAGCTTCCTGCCACCTCTAAAGAACCTGAGAGTGGGCAGGGCAGCTGGCCATGGTGCTGGGTGTAGAACCAGCCTGGCATTACCACTTGGGGCCCAGGAGAATGGGTAAGTCCAGAGGGTAGCAGTGTGGTCTGGCCTCTGACCCCAGGTAGCCCTGCCTTGTAGAAACTGTGTTTGGGTACTGCCCTCACAGGAAGGGTCTGGAAAGGCAGCAGTGAAGGTCTGCATAGCATCAGAACTAGACAGGCATAACTCTTAATGCCAATAGACAGGCAGAGAGGCACCCAGTGGGCTGTCTCTCTGCCTTCCCACGGGGTAGTGCACAAATAGGCAGGGCTTCCAGCACCCTCCCTGCCCTGGGTACAACTGACTCTGGTGGCAGACCTCAGTCAGGTCATGGGAAGGGTATCTCCCCCTGTGCCAGCCTGTGTGCACCCACCTTGCTGTTTTGAGGCTCCTCCAGGCAAAAGCAGCGGGTGTAGACCTTGCCCTCGGTCTGTGGATTGATCTCGATGAGCTCATTGCTCTGGGTGTCCCGGCGGGCCTTGGAGGTCTCCGAGGGGCACTGCCCAGTGGAGGGGAAAGGCTAGGGTTAGGACAGAAGGCAGGCTCCTGCACCAACCGCCGCAAACTGAGACCTCAGGGGTCCCCTCTGCAGGCCTCTGCCTTCAGCATACCATGCCCTGGGCAGTACCCTGAGCCCCCCAGCTGTGTGAGGACCGGTCACTCACCCCTCCTGGTAAAACCTCACAGCAGCCCTCTTCCAGGACCAGCTCCGGGTCACAGTAGATGTGTGCCTGCTGGAGGTCAAACTGCAGGGGTGCATAAGTCAGTTTCCTTCCATGAACACAGTAGCTCTGTGTTCCGGCCCCTGATAAGGCCCAGAGTCAGCGCCACCCCTGAATTTGACCTCAGAGGGCCTGTATTCTGGTCCGGGAGACCATCGAGGATAAAGCTGTCACCAAAAGCAAACAAAACTGCACATGGAAGGAAGAGGGAGAGGAAGGGCAGATGAACAGGAGATGGGGAGCTTCCGGTCTAGCCGAGCGCTGAAAGGCAAGCAGATATTCTGCAGACAGGTGAACAAGGGAAAGCACTCTGGGTGGAGGTAGCCGCCTAGGTGATGTCACAGAGGTGAGGCTGTGCTAGGGGACATGGATGGCGAGGACGGAACTGGCCAGAGCAGAACTGTGTAGAGAGACGGAAAGGAAGACGGTGTGCACATTTACGGGGACCAGGTGGCGAAGGGCCTTGAATGCCAGGCTGTTATGTCAGGTGGCGCCTGAAGGCAATGGGAAACCAGGAGAGGATTCTGGGTGAGAAAAAGACCTGGTCAGATACAGGGGATTCATTCACACGCCCAGAGGGCAGGAGCCGAGCCCCCTCTGGCACTCACCGAGACAGGTTTGCCCTGCTCAGCGTCCAAGCCCAGAAACACGTGGCCGGTGGGCCGCAGAGGCCGCCGGGGCCCCAGGGGCTGCGAGGAGGCCGAGGCGCAGTCCACATGCACAGAGGCAACACGCTCTGCCACGCTCAGCATCAGCTTGTGCCAGCGCAGGTCGAAGAGCTGGGGCACCAGGAAGATGCCGGACACAAAGTCCCCGTCCTGGCCGCGGGCCCGCAGCTCCAGACTCCGCTCTTGGCTGTTGACTTCCAGGGAAATCTGCACGGAATTCAGAAAGGAGCAGAAAGGGAACTGGAGTCCAGACCAGAACATGACACAGGTAAGGGCCCTCGAGCACCCTTCCCAGGTGGGGAACCCAGAAAGCTGGCTGGGTCACAGCACAGTGCGTCTGGAAAGGACCAGGCAGGTGCTGCTGGGGGTGGATGGCCTAGGAGCTAAGGACTGAGGTGGGGGAGCGGGGGTCAGAAATCAGAACTGGGTGGTTCTCGGCTCATGCTCCAAGAGCCACTGGATGGGAGCAGGGCTCCAGCTCACCTGTGGGTACCCATCTCCATCGGTCACTTGAAATAGATACCACGTGTCGTGATGCGTGTGTTTCTTCAGCAACAGTGTCAGGACCAGGGCAAACTCCTGGGGGAGCCCTTGAGGGAATACTCGCCTGGGGGTGGAGCAGGAAAGGTGCCCGAGGCTCAGGGGAGAGACCACTGGCACCATCCTGGGCCCTGGGGGTGCTTGAGCCTACAGGAGGCAGTGAGACTGCAAGCTGCCCCCACATCTGACACGCACATACGTGTCCACTCACACTCCAGGCCTCCACTGAGCGCCTCCTACACACCAGACGTGGGTCTGGCTGCAGGATCAGGGTGAGAAGGCAGAGCGGGAGGCTGTCCTGCTGGAGCCTCCAAGTCTGCCTGAGGTTGGGGCTGGGCTGACCTAAACGAGAAGCCTCAGCATGACTAGTTCACTGTTTCTTTGCAATTGCGGTAAGTGCTTCCCAGGAATCCAGGAGGCCTTAGGGAGGATAGTCTGGCCTGGGGTGGGAGGAGAGAGGCTGGGGAAAGATGAAGAGGGTTCAACATGCTAGAGCGGTAAGCAGGAAAGAGGAACGCTGGGGAAGATAAGGCTGGGGGGTGAGCGGGGCCAGCCCACCCAGGCACTCGCAGGCACCGGGCTTCCTGCACATGGATGCACTCACACATGCACACACTCAGCTCTTGCCACCCCCACGCCGGGGTCCTCCCGGGGGCCCACCGGATGCACCGCATGTTCACCCACTGCCAGCCAGAGATAGAGGAGGGACAAATGTTAGACCTGCCAGGTCCCCTCTCTCTGCCACCCTGCACACCCAGGAGAGAAGACCAGGCTGGCTCCTGGCAGGGGATGGGATTAAATGGCCCACAGGTGCCCCTGGCCTTAGGCTGCCCATCCAGAGTTGCTGGGGAGTGTGGCTGAGACCAGGACTGGTTCCTGGAGGGCCCACTGGGGCTCTTACCGAGTGGGCTGGGTGAGGGCGGCTGCCCCCAGTCGCAGGATAAGAGGCCCCTTGGGGTTTCGGATTTTCTTGATAGCAGATGTTTTCATGAGGTTGAGTCTTCGGATGAGGTTGAAGCCTTCGGGGAGACACCAGGGAAGAGTCAGCTGGGCAGGTGAGGAGGGTTACAGGCAATGCCCGGATGGTGGTAGAAGGGGAACAGCGCAATGGGACGGGCACTCACCGGTCACATTGGTCGATGAGTCACTTTTATGTTCCAGCCTGAGCCCTTCTTGCTGCGAAGGCGGGCACTGCTCACCTGGAAGAGAGCGGGCAGGCAGGCTTTGGTGGGCTCAGCGCTAGGCTCTTGGAGAACCTGGGATGGAGCAAGTTTCTGCCCCTTCTGGGGGCAGGAAGCTGCCTTAGGGTAGCTTTCAGCTTTTGCCTTCTGACCCTGGCCACCTTAGAAGCCAGGAGGACTCAACATAAAGATGGGAAGAGTGGAGCCCAAAGGTTGAGGCCTGGCTCAGGCTTCCTGAGTTTACAGCAAGCAGAACCAGAATTCCTGGCACCCAAATCCAAGACCCCAAGCCGAGGGCCAGGCCCACAAGAGAGAGAAGGGAGAAACTCCAGGCAACCCTGGATCTCAGAGTGGGGAGCAGAATACACACATCTGTCCCTTGTGATAGACAGCCAGGGCAGGGGCAGGTGAGCACGTCAAGGGTAAGGACAGTTAAGGCTCACATGCATGGTGTTACACACAAGTAACACACAAACACATGCATGTCTGCACGTGTGATCTGTGCCACCAGGGGCACCCTGTGCAGTTGTAACCATGTCTCAGTGATGAGTGGGCTCCCGTTCCCCACATCAAAATCAGACAAGCAGTCCAGACACAAGTCTGAGCCAATAAAATAGTTCACTTTTCACCTGGGTAACTACCTTGTGAAATAGTGAATGAGAATGAGGGCTGGGGGGGCCACAAGCTCAACGGACCTCAGGGCTCCAGGCAAGGCATAATAAAGGGGCAGAGGCTCCTGGAGAAGAAGATGGGCAATTTAGGTCACCAGGATGCTCAGGGGCCAGGTGGGCAGTCATGGGCCTCCTTCCTGGGAAGGGTTAAGCAGAAGGGCTGGGAAACGTGATCCAAAGGAGAAGCAGAGGCTAGAATCAAACAGGCCTTCCCACCCACGCAGAAGAGGGAGCTGGGTCAGACCAGTAAATGCAGCTCCTAGGCAGCTGGGCACTGGATACCCTGGCTGTCCAGCTGGAAAGAGGAACCTGGGATCCCTAGGCCCAATGACCCCTCTGGAGTCTCCCTCCCCAGGTCTGGACAGAAACATTATCACTGTCTTCGGCATGGCAGCAGCAACGGGTGACTCACCCCTTGGCAATGGGCCCAGATTCCTCACAGATGTTGAAACTCTCGGCCTCAACCCCCAGGGGACCCAGCAGAGAGATCAAGGCACACGCACACACATGCAGAAATACACATGTACACATGCATCCCACAGGCAGTCACCTGCACCCCAGATGCACACTTTCTCGCATCTGTACCTGGCTACCTTCCGCTGGATTCAGGCTCTAGAAGCACTGTTTCTGCTCGGGAAGCCCAAAGGGCACCCACCCATCAGGGCAGGGCAAGTTGCCCGGTCAACTTCCTCTGGCTTTAGGCCCTGGAAAGCTGCCCCTCTCTGTCCCATCCAGCGTCTGGGCCTTGGGGCAAGCCCTACACGCAGGGAGGGCCATGGCGGAGGGGAGCACGTGGGCTGGAGGACGGATGCTCCAGCGTGGAGAGCACTGGAGGGGCCGGGTCTCCTTCATGATGCACTTTCCTTGGGCAGGGAGAGCTTATCACCTCCTCCCCACCCCACGGATCCCCTCAGCACTTTGTGCACACAATGGATCTCCATACCGGGTGAGGGGGGTGGGGTTGGTCTCTTGCACAGACACCCAGGACTATGCACAGATGCACAGGGCAACTGCGATGCAGTACAGAGAGCCGAAGACACATGAATGTGCAGGGAGACACACACACACACACACACATACACACTTGCCCAGGTTTGCACAAGCAAACATCTCAGATCACCATGAGCCCAACCTCCAGACCTTCCTCTAAAATAATGGCCATATATATGCCCCAGGCACAGTCACATACATGCACAGACCTCAGCGTCGTTGGAAGCCAGAGCCAGGCGATGGCACCCCCTCTCCTGTCTCACCTGTATCCGCCCCATGGTTGCAGGTGGCCCAGAGACTGAGCAGCCACAAGCCAGGAACCCAAGATGCCCACATCCTGGTCCAGGGGGCTCAGCCACAGCCACAGCACCTAAAACCAGAGAGAATTCCTGAATTCCCATAGAACCATGCCACACGTGGGCAAGCAACGGCCAGCCCGCAGGGCCCTGGCAGGCACCAGTCCTTCTCAGAGGTCCAACCACAGAGCTATGGCTAGGATTTGGGTCAGTGCAACAGTCAAACTATTTAATCAGTGGTGTGGCATGAACACTGACCAGCCAGCGCAGCGTGCTGCCTGGAGCACAGAAGAAAAGGTCCAAGTAGCATCTGGCCTTACCAGTGGCTGTCTGCCAGATGGAGGCAATCTAAAGGGTCCAAGAATGCCAAATCAATTGGTATAGCTGGGGGGAGGGGGGAGGGAGGTGGCAGTGAGGCAGTGGCTATTTATTTATTTATCTATTATTTTTATTTATTTTTTTCTTTGAGACTAGGTCTTGCTATTTTTGCCTGTGAGACTGCAGGCTCACATTGCCCGGGGTACCACAGACTCAAGCAATCTCCAGCCTCAGCTTTCCAGGTAGCTGGGATGACAGGCATGCACCACCACACCCAGCTCTTTCTTTGGGACTAGGTCTCACTTCATACCCCCAGTGGGAGTTGAATCTCCATCCCTGGCCCCAGCCATAGCTTCCTAGGCTGCCACCTACAGGCATGAGCCACCATGCCCAGCCAATTTTTTTTTTTTTTGAGACTAGGTCTCCTAAATTTCCCAGGGTAGTCCCAATACCATGGACTCAAGTGATCCCCAGCCTCAGCCTCCCAAGTAGCTGAGATTACAGGCGCACACCACCATGTCCAGCTATTTTTTGAGAGTATGTTGCCTAGGGTAGTCTTGAACCCACAGACTCAAGTGAGTCCTAGCCTCAACCTCTCTCCCTAGGCTGGGATTAAAGACACGTACCACCGTCCTGCAGTGGCTATTTAGCATGACTGAGTTTTTCAATTTTTTCTCAACCTGTGCAATGTGTTAGTATCTACCAGCCTGGTGTTTGGCTAGCTGCACCAGTTCAATCAGAGAGCCCTGCCAGGCCCCCCACAAGGTCAGGGGCTGACAACTGGGCTGAGTGTCCTGGCAGGCATCACAGGGGTGTGTGTGGGCCAAGGTGGGTGGGAGAGCGGGTCACCAGGGCTCAGGCCCTTGTTGCCAACCTCCCCTGCTGATGGATGTTCGTCTTTTAGTTTTATTAAACCTTGATGAATGGGCCCAGATAAATCAATGCAGGCTCAGCAAGTGGCCAGCGGAGTCATACATCATCTGTCTCCCCAGACACGGGCAGCTCACACACACATACACACCCCCAGTCATGCATGTGTCAGAATGATACACATAGACACACACATCTATGCGACCGTGTTCATAAAAACCTACCTGCATGCAGGCATGTTCAGAGACACATAGTCACGGGTACACCCAGAGGCATCAGCATCATGTACACACGTGCACACAGCCAGCCTATGACCACCCCTCCAGTGGGTCATTCTGGGAAGTTCTTATGCAAGTCTGACCTCATTCCCTTCAGCTGTAATGGAATCTTATTTCAGCTCCCTCAGACCTGGATAGGAAATTAATGCAGAAAGGACCCTCTCCCCAATATCTGGACGTAGGACCCCAATCTCCTTGCTGGGAGATATTCTCCCACCCTCTTCTTCTCCCTCCTGGTGGTGTGCACATGTTGCCTCCCCAGCCCTATCCTGGTCTCCCCTCCTGCCGGTCAGTGGAAGGACTGCCAAGTGTGGGAGGCATGAGAATGCATGTGGAGGCGTGAGCATCACGTACTGTGACCCCTTTGGGCTCCTGAGTTCTAGCCTCCGCTTGCCCAATCCCACCACCCTGAGCAGGGGGCTGCAGGAGAGAAGGAGAGAAACTTCTAAGGAGCTCATTGTACCCCAACACAAAGACACACACTTGGGGTCAGGGAGAATCAGAACTGGGGTAGAATCTAGAGTTCACCCTGCTATAGAGGAGGAGACTGACCCAGAGAGGGGATGCCACTTGCCACAGGTCACACAGCAAGTCCGGGCTGAACAAACCCTTCAGTCTAGAACCCAAGGCAGCCCACTCCATCCCCACTTACCGTGCTGGGGATCCCCCACCTCACTGAGTGATCCAGGCTGTCAGGGAAAGGGGCTTGGGTTCCTAGGGCCTGCTGGGGTGGGGGGGGCGGGTCCTTGGTCACTTCTGGCTGGTCAACTCAGGGTCCCCAGTTTTCCGAGCTCCCAGGACTGAATGCTGCCCAGCGCCTGACGGGACTGCAGGACTGCCGGCCACTTGGGGTGGGGGAAGAGGGGGCGGTTCCAGGGGGCTGGGGACCTGCCAAGGCTGCTAATGGAACACAGCTGGGCCCGCCCCACCAGGCCTGAGGCGGGAGGAAGGGCCGGGAGAGGGCTCCAGTGTCTGCTCTAGTGGCGGAGCAGCAGCAGCAATGGGGCAGAAGCACAGCGCACTGGCCTGGCGGGGCTCCCAAGCCCGCCCCTCCCGCGTCCCTGCCAGGTGAGCAAGCGAAAGGACGAGGAGGGAGGCGGGACCCAGCGTGTCCAGAGCTGCCCTGGAAGGGGGTTCTGTGGGCCAGGGGGCAGAGAGTGGCAGTGGGCGAGATAATGCCCCTTTAAGAACTAGGCCTGGAGCTGGAAGGGCCTCCCCTGTGCCCCCCTTTCCTGCCCCTGGCAGGGCCTCCAGCAGACTTATGGAGGGAAGACCCCCCCCTCCCCAGCTCCTGGGCACCCATGACGTGGCTACCCCAGCCTCCTTGGTCAGCTTTTTCCAGTTTCTCAGCCTAACACTCCCAGTGAGTCGGCTCCTCTGTCTGTCTGAACTGGGGGGAGGGGTGCTAAGTTAACCCCTTCTGCCTCTGACCCCATTCCCAGAGAAGGAGAATCCAGCTGGCCTATTCCCTCCATCTGAGTGCGTGAGGTGGGGAGGGATCTAGCTTTGGGCTTCCGACTTGCTCTTTCACCAGGACTCCATTTTTCTCATCCATTAGATGGGACAGGGAACCTATCTGTCTCGCAGGGTCGCTGTGAGCAGGAAATGAGTTAAAGCCTGTTGAAGTGCTTACTACAGGGGTCTGGCACAGAAGAGAGGCTCCATGAATATTCACTGCCACCTCATTACATTGTCATTACATTGTGAACCCCAGCAGGAGCGGGAACCAAAACAGCAGGACTAGATGGACTGGAGTGTAGACAGCAGCGATGTAGACCTGCTGTCTTATACACAGGAGCCCAGGGAGTGAGAGGAGAGAGGAATGGGGCTGGATGAGAGACTGGACTACTGAGGGGAAAGGGGCAGCCTTGTCCCCAGGCTGCAAGGGGATAACCAAGGGGACCTCCAGGATCACTCCCAGGAGGCAGCAAACAAATTTTGGGGCACCAAGACTAAGCAAGTGTGGAGAAGTAGGGTCAAGAGGTGCAAGAGTAGTGGGGATGGAATGGGGCTTGTGGGGGAAGCGACCTCAACCCCCATGAAATCCCTGATGTGGGAGTGGGCTTTCCGCAGGAGCAAGCAAGAAGGTGGAGTCACAGTCCCGTGGCCCCAGCTAAGCCAGGCAGGGTCTGGGAGCAGGCCTGGGATTTCCTGCCTGCAAAATCTGGAGGCGCTGAGTCAGCGGAAACCCCAACCATGGCCACGGAGGCGCCCATTGTGGTCCCTGCTCAGAGCCAGCCCAGATGCGGTGGCAACAGTGGAGGGGCCTGGGAAGCGCTGAGCTCAGCAGGCAGGAAGTGGAGGGGGTGCTGGTTTCTGGGTACTGCAGGCCAGGGGCGGGTGGGCCCAGGTCCAGCCGGCCCACTAGGTCCAGCCCCAGCAGTGGGCACTTGGGAAATAATAGTCCCACATTTAGGTCAGGCACTATTGCTCAGAATGTCACATGGGTTAATGTCTTTCATCCTCACAGGAACCCCCCAGGTGGGAGAATTCTATTCTTATAGGTTCTCCCCTCTCCCCCACATTCCCCCACTATCCCAAAGCAGAATACACTGGATCTGGGAATGCTCAAGATATTTTCATATAAGTTAGTGACAACAGCACTTCCAGGCCCCCCAAATAATCTATTAGATCCTTTTACTTTTCATTAATGAAGTTTTTGTGTCTGTTTTGCAGATGGGGAGACCTGGATGAGAAGGGCAACACAATTGCCCAAGAGCACAAAGGTGGCTGAAGGTGCAGCCACAAATCCACACCCAGCTAGCCAGAACTCAGAGCACAAGCTCCACAAGCCTGTGCCATCCTGGGCAATGCCTATCCTTCCCCAATTATACCCAGAACTCTCCCAGGCAGGAGGCAACAGCTGGACTCTGAGCCAGGGATGGAGGAACCTGAGAAAGGTAAGTCCCAACACTTTCCCACCATCCCCCAGGTTACTCACAAGAACAGGTCAGCCTGGACATGCTATCAAATCAGTCTAGAAAATGTGCCTGTGCCTTCCTCCTCCAGACACACAGATCAGAAAGTTAGATATGCTTCTCATGACACTAGTATGTAGACACCAGGAGAACATGTGATCTCCACTGATCTTCACACAGACACAGGCACACACGCTGCACCTCTACGTACATAAACACAGAGTGTGTGAGCACAGATGAGGCTACAGAAACACAGCCCCCAACAGAGCCAGAGAGCAGTATAGTTGTGCGTGGTGGTTCTGTGGTAGAATTCTCACCTGCCAAAGAGCACGCACAATGCACACGGATACTTGAGTACACACAGAGAGATACACACATGCATACAAGATGTGTGTGCGCACAGATGCACAGAAGCACACCTGTGCCCAAGGCATACCTGCTCACATATGCAGAGAAGCCTACCAGTGTACAACATGTACACATAGGCACACAGACAGACATGGAGTCAGGTCGGCATGCATGCAGTCACATGAATGCAGCCGTGTTGACACATTTATGTGCAGTCAGCCCCAGACTGCATGCCAGTGAGCAGGATATCCCGTGGGGCTGGGCTCTGTGCCCTCACCCCAGATGGCATCGCCACGAGGTAATCAACGCTACTAATCGCCACCAGCTGCCCTGGTGCCTGCCTGCCGCTGCCGGGTGGGGCTGCCAAGGCCTCCTGGGCCTGGGGTAGTACACCCAGATGTCATCCGTCCCCAAGGAACTACCCTTCCCATCAGCCCAGCTGGCCACTGGGGAATCCCCATCTGGTGGGGGTAGTACCTGGGGCTGGGGGGAAATGAAGAGCCAAGCGACAGGGCTGGCCCTAGGATGGGCCCAGGAGCCCCCGTGAGGAGGTCTGAACCCCAACATGCACACATGCGCATCTGGGCCCTGGCACATGGGCGCATAGATGCGCGCACACACACAGGCACATCACACACACACACACACACACACACACACAGAGGCATTTCACACGGCCCAAACAGCCTTCTTAATTACCCCGGCAGATCTGCATCTCCCGTCCCTCCTCATTCTGGTAAATGCCACCGCAGCTCATTCAGCTGCTTGGGCCAAAAACCTAGGAGTCATCCCTTGGCTCTTTCCCACTGGCACCATCCAATCCTGTGATGTTCCCCCAGTCATTGATTCAGCTGCAACCACCCGCTGCCCCTCCTGCCAGAGCCACCTCCGCTCTGCCCGCACCAGCAGGGGCCACCCAAGCCCCACTCACAGGCGGCGTCCAGTGAGACCTTTCCACTCACCCCATCGGGTTCAGCCTCCCTGTCCTCATGTCGCCTAGGACGACTCCCCCAGTGCTGCCTCGGGCCAGGCCAGTTCTTTCTGACCAGCCTCTGCCTTCTGTCCTGTCCCTTCACCCCAGAAGCTGGGCCCCCACTGACTTCCGTTCTCAGCCCTGAGGTTGCCAACTCGGTTTTCCCCTCTGGGCTATTGCATGAACTCTCCCCTCCGCTGCCAGGTCTGGACCCTGATCTTTGCCACCTGCACACACCCTGCTGAGAGTGACCTCAGGACCACCAGGTCGGGAGGAACCCACCTACTGCCTGTCACGGGGCCAAGTTTAAAGCCTCTGCGTGTCTCTGGTGTGTCTGTTTGTTCGTGCACCTTCTCTACCAGAAAGAGGCTCCAAGGGTGGCCTTGTTCATTGTGCCCGCTGCCCTACAGCTGGGCCTGGCACCCCACTGCCCACTGGAGAGCTGGGAGATAAACAGACATGAGCACCGCCCACTCCAGGACTCAGATACAGGCAGGGGAAACACACACAAGCACAAAGGCAAAGGTCCTGTGTGCGTACACACACACGTGCACACAGGGACACATGCACGTACGCACACAGGCACACAGCTTCTGGGTCATAGAAGGGAGACAGACCAGGGGAGCAAGGCCTTTCTGCTGCCTTCAGTCTCTCTGTCCTGTCTCCTTTGTCTCTGCTCGCCCAGTCTCTGCCTGGCGGGGTGAGGCCACTGCTCCTGGTGCCCTTCCCTCCCTCGCTGTGACTCCGGCCCCCTCTCCAGTTCCCTCTGACCTTTCCTGACACTCTGACTCTGACTCTAAGTCTCCTCTCCCCTCTGTGCTGGATCTGGCTCAGGAGCTCTGGGTCTCTACATCCCGGTGCCTTTGTCCTTTTCCCACGTCTCACCCTCTCCAGAGTCTTTCTGGCCTGTCTCCTGCGTCTCCTTATCTCTGGCCTTCCCTGTCCTCTGCTCCTCTTCTGCTTGTCTGTCTCGGAATCTCTGTTTTTATCTGCCTGTGTCTGTTTCTGGCACTATGTCTCTGACTCTGACAGTCTCTGGTTTTCCCGCCTCCCTCTCTGCCCTAAATCAGCCCTGCCACCCCGTCTCCATGGCTGTCAGCATCCCTATGGCAGGAAGACCCATCTTTCACCTCTGCTGGCAGCTTTATAGTCACAGCGGGAAGGCCAGCGCTCCACTGTGTGGTGCCCACCTCCCCTGCCAGGCCATGGCCAGCTCCACACCGAGAGCCCTGGCCTTGGCAACATTTCCAGATGCCCGGCCAGGGCATCTTACTTCAGTAGCTCATGGCACCAGGCACCTGCTTGGCTTGATTACCCGGGAGCTTGCTGGGCACTGCTGTGGCTGAGGCAGGGGCCAGAATGGTGGACGCTGGAGGAGAAAGAGAGAGTACTCCAAGTGGTCTGAGCCCGAACCTCTTGCCCCCTGGGCTCTGCCTACCTGTTCTAAGAGACCCATGACAACTAGCAGGCACAGAGGCCTGGATTCCAGTCCTACCTCTACGTACTATGTGACCTAGGGCCCCACTCCCAGGTAACTGAAGGATCCCACGCAAACCCACCTCACCTGTGTGCTAAGCACATCACCTGGTTACCTTCGTAGTTCTCGACTGGAGCAGCTACGCTCCCAGGGGACATTAGGCAACATCTGGAAACAGCTTTGACTGCTACAACTTGAAGGGGGACCTACTGGCATCTAGAAGAGGGGAGCTAAGCCTCCTGGCACGAGAAACTTAGATGGGGCAACAGGACAACAGCGCCCACATGGACAGACCCATTCTACCCCCAGGGGAGGCAACTGCTGCCAGAAGCCCTGGCGCCCTGGCCTCCTTGGACGTTCGATTACTCTCTGACCAGGTAGCCGTCAGCAGTTGGCCAGGGTCTGGCCCGGGCGCTGCCTGTCCTGAGCTAGCCTTCACCAAGCCCTTCTGAAGTGCTGGCCAGAACCACACACGAAGAAACGTGGCTGAGTCAACAACCCCAGGCACCTGGCACTGTGGGAAAGGGGAAGAGGTGAGCAGGCTGCACTGGGGACATAGGGCAGAGTGCTCCCTGGGAAAGAGCCCACCCCACGGGAACCTGGACCTGGCCTTTTCCCGCCCTAAGCCTCTATCTTCTTATCTGCCAAGTGGGCACCTACTCCCGCATCTAAGCCGGCAGCAGTTCTCAAAGAAGAGGTGTTGTAGTTCCTCTCCATGTCACAGACTAGAAAGGCCAGGATTCAAGAGTTAAGTCTCAAAGTCATAGTTCCTGGGTGTCGTGGAGCAGAGATCTCAACTCAGTTCTACCTGACCCCAGAACCATGATTATGATCAGATCCCCACAGCCCTCCAGGTGATGTAATGAGTAGAGGGGAAGTTCTTGAGCTTAAAGGGCTTAACATAGCTCACCAGGCTCCACCCTGGACCTTCTGCTGCAGCAGTTTGCTTTCGCATATACACAAGTAGGCAGGGCTGACTGCTGGCCCAGAGGCCACTGGGAAGCTCTGCAGTAGAGTATGATGTCAGAGCACCCATTCATGGGTTCAAATCCTGGCTCTGGCTCTTGCTGGCTCCACAAATCAGGGCTATCACTTAACCTCTTCCTCTGAGAAGCAGAGATAACAGCAGCGGCACATAGGGTTTGCTGAAAGGATTAAAGGAGATGATGACAAAGGAAGTGCCTGTCTCACATATAGCACCTGACAAATGCCCTTTAATCCTCACCAGCATAACAGTCCCCAACACAGGCAACTCCCACCGCCCCAGATGGACAGAGGCTCCCAGAAGATTAGTCTTTGCTCTTCTCCTGTCTCCTGTCGCTTCCCAGGCCTGCAGGGAACAGGACACAGGACACACACAGAAGAGTGGATGTAGCCCACATCTGCCAAAGCAACCCAAGAGCCGCTGCCTCACAGCACAGAGTCTCCAGGAAGTGGGATGAGGATGGAGCAGAGGGAGCACTGATGACCTTCATGATGACCGCCCCTCACCATCCACTAGGCCCTGCCCAATGCCAGTGATTCATTTTAGGGTAAGAGCTGGCACCCCAAGGTTCTTGTGTGATAGTTTGTATTTTATATTGAAACCCAAATCCCACTGGCTGCCAATCAATTCAACCCAGACTCACTGCACTGTGTGACCTCGAGACACTCCCTCGGCCCCCCGGGTCTTCTTTCCTTCATCTAAGACTCTAAGAAGAACTCAGCCAAGCGCCAAGGGCAGGGGCTTCAGCCCCAGAGTAACTGGGTTCAAATTCCATTTCTCCCACTTACCAGTGGGATTTTCAGCAAATAACCTCAGCTCTTGGAGCTTCAGTTTTCTTGCTGGTAAAATGTCCACAGTTCACAAGGGTGCTGTGAGGCTTCCGCGGGATGAAACATCAAGTCCTGAACCCAGTTCCTGGAACGCCACAGCTGCTAGCTATTCTGTGCCTGGGATGAGAGAGAGGGCATAACCCTCCCCCAAGCAACCTGGAGCTTAGTGGGTGGGGAAGCAACTGGGAGCTGTCTCCCTGAAGCGGTAGCTCTGATTAGAAGTTTGGAAGCATGAGGAGTGTGACCAGTATGGGTCACTGATTTGTCTGAGTCTGAGAGTCTGTGTCCAGCTAGGCCATAAGTTGTAGAAAGAGCTGCTTTTGCTCCCACTATATCCCCAATGACAGAGACTAGGCACTTGATAAATATTTGCTGCATACATGAAAGAGGGAGCTCAGCTCCTTCTGAGGATAAACTCCCCTCCACAGAGGGCAAATCAAGGAGTCTCCAGGGTGAGGGGAGTGAGGGGGGGAGCATTCAGGGACTCCCAGAATCTCTTTGCATGCAAGAGTCTCAGACAGTTGGACTCATAAATTCTTTGAATCCTGGAAACTCTGGGTGGAGAGACGCTCTGGCAGCCACCCAGCACCACCCGGCCTCCTCCTCACAGTGGTGGCCCAGCCAGGCCAGGGAAGTCTAGCAACCTGGCTAGAAAGGGAGGCATGGGGGTCGGCAGGGGAAGAGAAAGCTCAAGGAGAAAACAAGTTTTTTTCAGAAAAATAGAAGCAAAGATGGGAGAGTGTTTGGTCCTGGCACAATTTCCTAGCTGGATTCTCTTAAGCAAATTCCTTCACCTCTCTCAGACCTTTATTTCCACATCTGTGAAATGGGGCAAAAGTGCTAATATCTAATTACACTGTAATGAGAGCTCTGAGATAATGCATAAAGCCAAGCCAAGCCAACAGCAAACACTTAAAAATGTTATTTACATTATTATTTGGGGAGGGATACTAATTACCCCCCAACTCTTCCCTGCACCTCACCCCTTCCACTGTTTACCTCGCTGCTTTCATAGCTTGGAGAGATTGATGGCATTTCTGAGAGATAAGATAGATTTGTTTGTTAGTTTCCCAGGAATTGGCCCAAATAACAAATAAGATGTAAAGAAATAAAGCTGATTGGATTATTGTCAGGCTTGGCCAGGCAAAGGAGTCACGGCAGTGGTGTTTGGAGAAAGAGGACGGTGCTTGGAAGACACAGAGGAAGGGCCAAGGACTGGGACCTTGGTTCAAGACTAGCGTCACTTGACATACTGTTTGCTTTCAGGAAGGCCCCTGCCCTTTGACATCAAGGAAAGTTGAACTTGGGGATGCTGGAGCCTCTTTCATGCTCCGAGTCTAAGTACCTTAATCCTGTAGTGACCCAACATGCCCTCTCCCGAGAACAGGGGACAGGGACATGTGAGCCAGACCGTGTGAAGCCCCGGATGCTGCCCCTTGCCTCCAGCTCAGGCCAGGTACTGTCTATGCACCCACACCCCCCTGTGGTGAAGCTTGATCCCCTTGGCTGAGGTCCTCCTGAGAGGGACACCTACTAGTGTCCCTCTGTGTACCCAGACAGGAAGAGAAATAAGTGCCAGCCATGGCAGCGAACCCACCGAGCCTGGTGGAGCCCAAGTGTGTCTAACTCCCAATAGCCATTGCTGCTTTTTCAAAAATAATTTCAACCATCAGGAAACCCAAAGGAGCTCTCGTCTTTCCCCTTTTACAGGTGAGTGGGTGTCATCATCAAAGCAAGCACCTGGTCGGGAGGAAACAGCGCTAAGAAGTGGCAGCTAAGAGGCAGCGCTGGAGTCCACGCAGATTGTTCCAGCCGAGCTGGGCGCAACCCAGGGCACTGCTCTGCCTGTGACAGGCCCTTTCTTCTCGGGAGGCCCAGCTTCCTCACTGCAGCACAGCGAGGCTAGCTAGCTCCAGAACCTCTAACATCCAAGTCGGGACTTTGCTACTCAGAGCTCAGGTCCCCACCCAGAAGCCTAGAACAACCCAGAGGGCTTGGGCGGGACAGAAGGGCAGGTGTAGACAAGACTGTCTGGGGGGAGGGGGCGCCGCCAGACGCACGAAAACAACTAAATAAATTCGGGCCAAGAACTCCTAATCCTTCCAGGATGCGGCTGTGAGCTGTGAGCTGCTACCACGGCTCGGCCGGGCCTGCCTGGCCCGCTCCCCGGGCCTGGGAGGTAGACGGGGCAAGCCAAGAGGCAGAGTCGGCCAACAGAGTCGGAGAGATGCCCGGCCTTGGCCTGAGCAGAGCCGCCCGGCTCCGGAGGCGGTGGGAGGCCCTCCCAGCCGGTGACTCAGGCCCAGGACCCTCTGGTGGGGCACGTTCCACGCCTTGCTCTATTTTGAGAGCCGGCTCCAGGCCTGGGCACGGAGGGCCAAGGATGCAGGGCCCGTCGGGATGCGGGCCCCTGACCAATTCCTCTCCCCCAAGGCCCAGGCCTCAGGCCCTCCAGCTGTCTAGCTAAGGAGGAATGGAAAGACTGGGGGGGGGGGGGGAGCGCGTGGCAAGGGGTGAGGCGCAGGCCCGAAGAATGCACCCCCCTTCTTGTCCTCTCCGTTTAGTCAGGGAGTAGCAGGGAACTGGGCGCGGCCTCCGCGAACGACCTCGGCGGCTGGAGGCTCCGAGCGCGTCTGGCTCTCAGGCTGGGGCTCGCGGGTTGGAGCGGGGGATTGGCTGGGGCAACTCACATGACTTGGAGTGGGGTGTGGGGCTTGAAGGGGGACCTGATAGGTTCTGGGGATCCCGCCCCCACCCGGCGATCGGCCACGCCCCCGACCCTCCTCGGCCACAGCCAGGACCCTGGGGCCTTTTGTGACTCCGCCCCAGGCCCCGCCTCTTCCCTGGCTCCGCCCAGGCCTGGCCAACTGTGTCTGCTTTTCCTAAACGTATTTATTTTTAATTGAGGCCCTTTAGGGGTGCCCCCGCCAGGTGTTATCACCGTAGCGCGCCCCCACCCACTCACCCGCAGTCCTCCACCAGGTCCGTTGTGCTCCTGCCCTTTGGGCTCTCACCCCTCTCTCCCTGTCCCAGCCTGGCGTCTTGTGCCCAAGGTCCGCAGAGACCTGCAGGTTTGGCCGTCTGGCAGTCTGGGGCAGACGAGAGAGGAAGGGGGCGTCCTCCCCTAGGAGGCGAGGGAGCAGGAGCGCGGCGGCGCAGGAACGGCGCGTTGAGGGGACGTCTCCAGACTGAGGCCGCATCTTCGGGAACCAGGCAGCCTTCCAGGCTGAAGGGGCCTTGGCAGCCCCCACCATGAAAACACCTCGGACACGCGGCACAGCGCGGCCCACGGAAGCACCAGGGCCAGAGGGCTGCGGGCTGATGCCCCTGCCACGGGCACTAGGAGCTGAGGCCATACTCCTGGGCGTATGGCGACAACAGAGCGCCCAACATTCATGGAAGTGCAGGGATAAGGGGTTTGAGAGGTTCGAGGAGGGGCCCAGCAGGGGAGGCAGACCGGGCTCCCTGCACCAGCCCTCCATCTAGTGGACGGTTTGGGAATGGCGGGCTGCAAGGTGGGAGGGGGGAGGGGTGCCCCTCATCTGAGTCCTGCAGCCTACACACCTCCGTTCTGTCAGGGATTTGCCTCAGCTAGGCATTTGAAGGTATGTCCCTCGCTTGCACCCCTCTCCCCCCATCTGCCAAGTCCTGTCCCTTCCTCATCAGTGTCTACTAAGACCTTTGCTCCATCACCACCAGAGCGGCCACCATCCTTTGCCCAGATGACTGCCTCCAATTTTACCCACCCCCACCTATCCTACTACTAGCTAGTGCTATTCTAGTACTAGTGAGGTGTGATGACCAGGGGAAAGCATGATAACCTTGTTAGGTTTTTTGGCAAAGGGAGAATGTTGGAGACAAAGGAAGACATGAAGAGACTAGTAGAGAAACAGGCTGTTTGTTGAGGAAAGAGTCACCCCTGGCTGGATGGCCGTGTCCTTTTCATCTGGTCCAGGAGTGGAGGTTTGATCAGGCTGGATGGAGGAGCTGGGATGGAGGAGTTTTGTCAGGTAGGTGGTGTTTTTCCTGATTCAGTTTCCCTCTGGCCAAACTTATTCAGGTGGCCTGGGGGAGGAGGTGGGTTTCTTTGATGTTGCCTGAGTCAGTGACTCAGGGGGATGGGAGTTAAGGTAATTGGTACCAACAGGAAGGAATCTGGGGGCAGGACTATTCTATCAAACCTAAAGTCTGCTGAAGCACAGTGACCTAAGAAATACAGCCCAGGGGGTCTAGATAAACAGCCCATGACTTACTGACTCATTTTACTGGTATGCAGCCCAGTTTCTCCTTGAATCTTCCTCATTCTGTCTTTGCCACATCAGGCTTTGTACTACCACCAATGACAGCCCACCCAGAATACCGGTAAAGTATATATAAACCCTTAACTCCCTGTTGGGGTTGCTCAGCCTTTGGATATGAATCTGCTGCATCAGTGCCTGTACTAATAACCCTTCTTCTTGACAGCCCTGGTGTCCTCATTCCCTGATTGCCTCGTTCCCTGATTGCCTCTGCCGGGTATGGTCCTCGTACCGATCACCTGCTTACACTAGCGTTTCTGATATACATCTGGTCACTGCCATGATTAAAATCCCTCACTGGCTTCTCAGGGGCAACATGAGAACTCTGGACCAGGACTTGGGACTTCTGAGGCCTTTACCTCCAACCCTATCTCCTTGGATCCTAGCTATCACCCCCAGATCCTCCCACACCCCAGGTGGTTCTCACCAGACCTTCATTCCTGCTGTTCCCTTTTCCTGGAACATTTTTTCAGGCTGTCTCAGGACTCAGTGTGGCAGATACTCCCTTCCTTGAGAGGCCTTTCTGACCTGCAGGTGTGAGTTAGGTGCCCCTTATCAATGTTCAGGAAGCCCTTCCCAGGCGGTCACTGCCTGGTCTCCACTGGCCCATTCTCTCTGGTGACAGGATGCTTTATTGAGATGTTAATTGTCTTGCTTGCCTCCCAGTTCCAAACCAGCAACTGGCTCTTTGATTTTTCTAGCCTGGGGAACTGTGCAGAACTGAACACAAACAGCTTGAAGTCTGATGGCTCCTCCTGACTCTTGAGAAAGCGCACCTCCTGGAAGTGATGGCACTGCGTGTCCCCGAGGGGTGGGGAGACAGGGCAGAGATAGAAGAAATATCAATGAGTGGCCAAGGGGCAGGCATGGTGGTGATGACCTGTCTGGCATTGTCCCTGCCAAACACAGGTAGACGGTGCTGGCACACATCTGGGGGAGGCTGGTGTCCAAGTGCTGGGGTATAGTCACAGTACCCCAAAGTGGCAGAGGAACAGCTGATATACCGAGACTCAAGGGACTAAGACAGTGGTCATCTCTGCATGACCAGTGTCAGCTGGAGACAGGCACATCCTCCCTGCGTAGGCTTTGGGGTAGGGGTGAGGTGGGACACAGCAGGTCACACAAGCCCAAGAAGGAGGTGGCAGCATGCCCCCAGTGATGCCCGAGATTGAAATTTTGCCAGCTTAAAGGATTTGGGGCTTGGAGTTTATTTAACAAGAGAGCAGAAACGGGCTATTTCTTGAGTTTGTGTGCCAAGATCCCTACCTGCAACACCTGTCTTGTCTCCCCGCTGCAGACCTAAGACTCGTGAATCTTCAGGACCCAGTGTGGTGCCTGGCACATAGTAAGTGCTCAACGTAATTTGGTGGTTCACTCTCCCTTGGCACCTACAGAAATCCTTCTAAAACCCAAGTCTGCTCCAGTGATTCCCTGGCAGCCCTCAGGATAAAATCCAAGCCCCTGTCATAGCCACAAGACCCACTGTGATCAGAACCTGCCTCCCTCTCGCCTGCATTTCTGTATCCCCCGCTCCCACTGAAGCTGAGCCAGGAGATTTGCAATTCACAACCTGGCCAGGCTGTTTCATGCCTCTGTACCTTTGCTTAAGGGGTACCCTCCACCTGGAGTGCCCTTACCCCTCCCTCTGACGGCTGAGCTTTCAGCTGAAACAGGGTAAAAGAGAGACTTTTTGACTTTGACTTTAACACATACAGGCCTGCTTCTCTCTACCAAGCAAGCTCCAAGCAGTTTACATCAGCAATTACCTTTAACTTTAACTAGACACACCTATGCCTGCTTCTCTCTCTAGGAAGCAGGCTATGAAGAGCTCATTAGCATTTTCACTGACCACTTATTGATACACAAAAGCCAGCCAGCTGCTTCTCAGCTCCCAGCTCCAAAACTGCAGAAGAAAAACTTAAAAACTACAATTTACACTAAAAAATTGACACAAAATTTACACAAAAAATTGAGTTTACCTCAATTTACCCTCTTTTTTTTTTTTTTCTTTTTTTTTTTGAGACTACGTCTCACTATTTTTGCCTGTGGAACCGCAGGCTCTCATTGCCCGGGGTACCACAGACTCAAGCAATCCCCAGCCTCAGCTTCCCTGGTAGCTGGGATGACAGGCATGTGCCACCATGCCCAGCTATTGTTTTGGAACTAAGTCTCGCTATGGGCCCCAGGCGGGACTCGAACCGCGATCCCTAGCCCCGGCCGCTTCATAGGCTGAAGCTTACAGGCATGAGCCACCGTGCCTGGCCCTTACCCTCTTTTAGACTCTCATGGGTTCTTTTCACCATCCCCAGCCTTCTCAACCAAAATACCAAGTCAAAGCAAGACTATCAGTGCAGACTAATTTATTTCTAACAAAGTGATTTCCTAATTACTACAAAAGAAACATGTAAGTAAAACGCAGATTACGTTAACATTGTCCAAAACCTTTCTTAGCATTGTCCAAAGTCCTTTCCCCAGATTGCCTAAAAATCTTCAGTCTCTCAGTCTTGATCATCTCACCAATGTCCAGTCAGAGTTCATCTCCAGATGCTGGAAGACATCTTCCTTTGGCTGTTCCTTTGGCATGCTCCTCCTTGTCTTCCACGCTGTCTTCTCCTTGTCCTCCAGGTAGTAGAAGAAACTTCATGGTACCGGACCCAGCAAAGTTCACTTTCTTCTCAGGCCTAACTTTTGCACGGCCTCTTCCAGACACAAGTCAAACTCAGCGAAACAAACTCCAACATGGAGGTCAAATCTGCAAACTTCTTAACTGCCTTTAGCACACATGCAGCTAGCCCGGGCCAGCCAGAGGCTTCAGGCTCCAGGCCTTGGCCACATGGCCCAGCTGACATGGTTCACATCTCCATCCTACAAAATGGCTGAAATCAAACCTGAATCTCAATCTGAATTCCCATCTTCCTTTTTTTTTTTTTTTCCAAACCTCTTTATATATTCTTTCTGTTTTCCCGCCTTCCAGGAACAGCTCCTAAATTATTACATTGCAAAGAAAAAAACCTGTTTTCCTTCTTCCTCCCCCGCTGCAGCTCCCTGAAAGGAAATTCCAACTAAGGCCATTCTCACATCTTAGTATACCTTCCTTGAAATCTGCAATCTTAAACAGGAGACAATGACACCCAGGGGGGGTTAGCCCACCCTATCACAGCAAGTCTTGAAAACTCAACACCGTGTTTCCTTCTTTCAGAAGCCTTCCCTGACTCCCTGGCACCAAAGGGGCAGAGATGCTCCTGGCCTAAAGCCTGGAGCCACGGCCATACCACCCTGAACACGCCCAATCTCATCTAAAACCTGGAGCCCACCACCCACACATCCTGCTTCCCTGCACCCTGGGTCCTGAGTCTGCAACAGTGTGGCTCCTCTAGTGTGTGGACCCTCAGGGCCCAGCACAGTGCCCCGCACATCCGGGGGTGCCCCGTGAGTGCTCACTGTTCCTGGGCATCTGCCCTGAACCTCCATACACTCAGGGGAGCCCTTGAGCCACCTCTCCTTCTGTGGGTCTCAGGGTTCCTCCCTGCACAATGCGGGGAGTGGAGCCCAATGGCTTTCAAAGGCCCTTCCTGCCTTCAGCTGGCTATGGAGGTGATGCATATAAAACACCCTCTCGCGGGCGCTGCCAACCAGTTAAGGGCAGAGCAAGCTTGCTCTCCGCTGCACACCTCAAACCCATGCATGGCCACCTGGGAGCAAACCCTGCCCAGAGCTGCGAACGATAGTCCCATCCAGATGTGTGCATGGCCTTCTGTGCAGAAGCTCTGTCCTCCCAACCCCCATGCCTAATCAACACTGGCTCTGACAGTGAGAGATTCAGCAGCAGCAAGTTAATATTCAGGGAAGGAGCTTCCTGCGATATGCATGCCCTGAGGCTGGTGTCCTGTGGGGCTCTGTCCTTCCCAGGCCTGCACACATACCTCCCCACCCACACCTGGCGGGGAACTGTCTGGTGTGGGACCCATGGTACCCAGGGTCAGACCCTTAGCACCTCCCCCTTTTGATGTCCTATGTGGACTTTAAACTCCACATACATTCACTCATTCAACATTCATTCATTCATTCATCCATTCAACAATATCTGTTAATTCCCTGTCATGTATGAGGCAATCCCGTGCATATCCACGAATGTCACCCTGATTTGCCCTCAGAGGCTCATGGTCTGGGGGTGGAGCCACATAATAAACAGGAGCAGGTGGAAAGGATCAGGGTGATATGATTCAAATGACTCGAATGGGCCAGGGTGGGGTGCAAGGAAGGATTTTCTGAGGAGGTAGCTTTGGAGCTTCAATTAAAAGATGAAAAGTCAGCTAAGCAGATAACTGGGAAAGAGCCTTTCAAGTGGGGGAATAGCATGCACAAAGGGCCTGGGGCAGGAGGAACTATGAACTGTCTTTAAGGCACAGAAGGGGGGCTATGGGATGGGGCTTGGTCAGTAAGGGGAGCAGCAGGAGATTCCAGAAGAGTGGCAGGTAGGCCTGGATCAACCAAGACTCTTGTGTCACATTGAGGAGACTTAACTTTTTCTAAGAGCAGTGGAAGACCCTGGAAGGTTCTGGACAGAGAAAACAAATCCATCCTCCCCTGGCTTCCCTCCTCCTTGGTGTCCTTCTTAGCAACACACTTCTTTATGTTCTCAGGCCCAGCCAGGGCCTGGCATGGATAGGCATCAGCCAATGTTTACAAAATAAATGGCCAAGTCAGGCTCCCCCAACTTGAGGCTCAATTTGAATAGCTCAGTCTTTCAGCTAGTTGCTGAGTCCTTAGACAACTCAGAACAGATTAAGACGTGTAGGTGCTCTACTCATTGAAAAGAGTCTGGTGTTCCCCATACAAAATTCCTAACGGAAACATTGCTAATCCATGAAGCATGATACTTACCCGTGTGCTGAAATTAAAGCAACCTCGTCTTGGAATTTTCAATTGCAAAATTCTGGATAAGTTCATTGAAGCAGAATTTCTTTCTGCTCGTGGGGGCAGAGAGCTTGGGCGCTGTGTGTGTGTATAAGTTCATTGAAGCAGAATTTCTGCTTGTGGGGGCAGAGGGCTTGGGGGGGGTGTGCTGCTGGTATGCTGGCATACCACATTGAACTTCATCTTCTCATTGGGCCACCCAGTGCTAGATGGCAGACTTGGCTAAACTGTCCCCTCGGTGATGGGGGCTCTGGGTATCCATGGTGCTGTGGTGGCCGGGGCCTGCAGGCCACAGCAACATTCCTGTGACTTCTCAAGGCTGCACCTGCTTCGGCAGCTGCTTAGTGTGAGAACTTTGGGGAACATTCCATTGGGTCACCAAGGTTTGCCCCTGCCCACCCCGACCCTGTGAAAACCAAACAGATCGAGCAAGGTCCCAAGAGACCGTTCAGAGAAGTTGTTTAACTTGTTCCAGTTTTTTGGTTTTTTTTTTTTTGAAACTAGGTCTCGCTATTTTGCCTTGGGGAACCGCGGGCTCACATTGCCCAGGGTACCATGGACTCAAGTGATCCCCGGCCTCAGCTTCCCAGGTAGCTGGGATTACAGGTGCAAGCCACCATGCCCAGCTATTTTTTTGAGACTAGGTCTCACTATGTTGCCCCAGGCAGGTCTCGAACCTGTGGATTCAAGCAATTCCTAGTCCCAGCCTCGCTCCATAGGCTGTGATTAAAGGCATGCACCACCATGCCGGGCCAACTCGTGTGAGTTATATCCCCACTCAGCCAGTTGGGGATACAGCTGGAATTTGTGCACAAACCTAGTCTGCAAGGCAAATGGCATTCCCTGACTGAGGGTGGATGGGCTAGGCTGGGGATGGATGCCATGGCAGGACCACAGTGCTGGCAAGAATGAACAGTGACTATGTTAAAGAGGTGACTTTGGAACCCCACCTCAAAGTTGGGGTTGGCTGCCAGAACTGTGTGATTACAGAGTTGGGATGTTCAGTCCAACCCCCTGACCTCTGTGGACAGAAGGAGGCTGAAGATGGAGTTCCATTTTCAGTGGTCAATGGTTGCATCAACCATGGCCATGCAGTGAAGACCCTTTGAGAGCCCCAGAAAGACAAGGCTCAGAGCTTGTGGGCTGGTGACCACGGGGAGCTTGAGTGAGAGCAGCATACTCCATGTGGATGCTCTGTGCCCTCTCCATGCCTTGCCCAGCACATTGCCCATCAGGGTGGCCCTGAATTGTATCCCTTTATAATAAACTGGTGATCAACTAAGAAAACTGGAACAGTGAAGCTGGGCCAAGTCCTCCCCCAGCCTCTGCACTGTCCAGTGCTTAGGTTTAAAGCACTGCACTGGGCTTTAAACCTAAGCGCCACCCTCTCCCACCTGGAGCTCCCCAGGTGGCTTCCAAACACCACACAGGCACAGTGAAGGCACTCAGAAGCCTGAGTGGGCACAGCCCGTGGACACTACATCTCAGGATTTGGTCTCACTTATCTTCCACAGGTTCTATCCTTCCCCCCACCCCTACCCCCAGCCTAAACCCACAGCCACATGTGCTTGACCCTGCAGGGACTCAGTCCTCTCCTGGGAAGTTGGTCACCCCTCCCCCACTGCCCTCCCCCCGCCCCCAGGAAATAGGGCTCAGGAAACTCAAACAAAACAGATCCATGATTCTTGAGGAGAAGAGGAGGTTGATGGCTCAGTGCAGCACCCCCTATACAGGCTAGTTTTCCCAAGCCAGTCCCAGGCTAAGCTCTGTCTCCACTGGGTTCCAGCATCTGTCCCCTCCAAGTGGGAAGTGACAAATGAGCCTGAGGAAGTGGAGGGGGGTGTTGGCGATCGATGGCATTAACATGGTGCCCAAATTAAATATTGACTTTCTTGGTTGACTCTAGGGACGTCTGGATTGATAGCTAGGGCTGAGCCGTGGCACCACAGGGGACGGGGACTTACCAGCCCTGAGCCGGCCCAGTGGGGAGCTGAGGCTGGGGAGGAGGGCTCACTCCTGCTCCTGCCTGGTCTGGTGGAGGAGAAGAGGCTACAGAGGGCCTAGGGCAGTGTCTACACCCCCACCCCATCCTGTTCCCTGGTGGCATGGGGAGAGGGGGAGGAGTCCAGAGTTCCTTCCTCCTGGAAGGTCTTAGAGCTGTGGTTTGTGCTGAGTGCCCACCACCTCCAGGAGCTGTGGCTGGCTTGCTGCCCAACAAATGAGAGGAATCAATCTTTGTGATACTATCCATTACCAGGTGCCAGGACCCCGCCTCCTGGGGTGGTAGGGCTGGTTATTTCTGGCCTGTCATTATGCCAAACTTTGAGGAGGGGGTTAGGACAGTCTCTCCTTCCTAGAAACATGTCATCATCCTCTTATTCACCTCTAGAACCTGGAGCAGGCCCTGAGCTTTCTCTCCTTCTCATAGCACCACTCCAAGGATTGTCTATACCAGCTTTATTTCTTTGCCTTTTGCTCCAGTATGGCTTCCGGCCATGCCAATGACTCCAGGCCAGCCTCTCTCCTGAGTCACAGACCAGGTGTCTATCTGCCAACTTCCTATTTGAAATCCCACCCTGACTATCTCTACGGTATTTCAAGATGAACACGCCAAGGTCAAAGTCATGATTGTCTTCCCCAAAGCTGGTCCTCTTCTTGTACTCAAGACACGGCCACACATCGGTGGGTTAGCATGAAGACCACAAGTCATCCTTGGCTCCTTCCTATACTGCCTCCCTTCAGGGGATTCCACCCACTACATACACAGATTCCATGGTATCCACCCAAGTTAGAGTTCCCTTCACATGAGCCCTTCTACCTTCACTCTCATTCTTCAATGCTACCCCCTCCCATTTCCCATCCATCCAGAGCTCTGTTCATAGATAAATCTCATTGTGTCAGATCCATACTCAACAACCTTCTCAGATTCACACTAGTCTGAAGGGCCAAAACCCTTCTTGGAGTCCACCTACCCTGGACACTTAGCATCAGTTTTGAGATTCTGAAATGGTAGCAGTCTTCTTGGGGTTCAGGGTCTTAGAGGAATACAGGGAGGAATGATGGGAGGTACTCAGGACTGGCTCTAAAACTGTCCTAACGAAGGACCCCTATGAGCTTCCAGAGTGGGTGTGAGGAAGTCTGGAGGGAAATGAGTCAAGAAGGAAGTTGGCAGCATCCCATATCCAGGTTCCCCTCAGGTCACCTGGACCACTTAATTTCCTTTCAGTTGGTGTCTAATGGAAGTGAATTAAACCTGACTGAATTTTAATGTGTCTGTTCAAATGCCAATCCCAACTACCTTCCTCCCCTCAGGGTCTGGGGCTGCAGAAAGGTGGAAGACAGGCTGGGGGGCGGAGGAGAGAGCACATTCTTCCCCCATTTCTGCTAAGTCTGATCCCCATCCACAGGTTTCAGAACCTGCTACTCCCCCAAATCGCCTCCCTAAATCCCCTGAATACCTAGTTCCAGGAATAATGACTTCCGATTTTACTCCACCCCAGCACTGTCCTCTTACCTCCCTAAACCCTCACTTTGACCCAATGATGCAAGTTGTACTTTACCTCCTTTTCAGAGGACACCAGACTGACTTTTCCAAGGTCACTGCCTTTGTTCTGTCTAGAGCTGTGATGTCCAGAGGGACAGTCACAACCTATGGTAACTGAGCACTTAGCCAGAACGTAGCTAGGCTGAATGGAGACACACTATACAAGTGAAACATATATAGGTTTCATAGAGTATAAAAAAATAATGTCCTAGGTTGAGTTGTATTGGAGTGACAATATTTTTGATATATTGGATTAAAGAGATTATTGCTATAATGAATGTCACCTATTAAAAAACATTAAATGGCTACTAGGACATCTGAAATTACCTGTGTAACTTGTTCATTTTTATTGTATATTCCCCAGGATCTGGTCTCATGAAGCGAGTGTTCCACCTGGAAGGCAGAGCCTGATGCTGAGTTTGAGTTAGTCTTATCATGCAGGTGGATTTCAGCACCCTGGACAGCGCCAAGTGCTGGCTTCCCACTTGGGGTCCTAGGACAGCCCAGGGGGTCCAGGAAAGAATAACTGGGGGCAAGGTTACACACCACCTGCAAAATGCTCCCCATGAATATGCTCAAGTCATAGTCTGTGTGCCCAGTGAGGAAGGCTCAGTAAGGATTACAGCTGTGCCCACATTACAGATGAGGAAACCAAAGCTCCATCTCTTAAGTCAGTAAAGACCTACTGACGCCTGCTCCACACGGAGCCCTCAGCTGAGCAAATAAATCGAAATAAGGCATGGAGGATACCGATTCTGGGTGAACAGTGAGGCAGTGCACGTATGTGGCAGGGTTATGGGAGCTGACTGCTGGGCAGCTCACGGATGAGGTCACTTGGGCTCCATCTGGAGGCTGAAAAGGACTTTAGAAAGTAAGTATGTAAGCAGGAGGGCATTCCAGGCAGATGGGATGGTGTCTACACAGGCACAGAGGTGGGAGAGATCCATCAGGAGCCAGAGGTAAGAACTACGCCACTAAGGACCTTGCGATCTATGCTAATTCTAGGACTAAGCTAATTCTGGAAGGTTTCTTTCTCAGCAGGCCAGTGGCCTGGCCAAGTCTGTATTTTTGGAAGATCACACCTGGGTCATGTGGCAAAGGACTGGAGACTAGAAGCCAGGAGAAGGACAATAGGGTGAGACATTCACGTTCAGGTAAGAGATGACAGGTTGTTAGATGTTAGTTCAAATGGAAGGGCTGTCAGACCTACAATGAGCACCTGCAAATCAGGCCGGGCCCAGTGACCTGTGCAAGATGAAAGGGCAAGTCAGTGACTTGGGGAGTGGACACTGAGGGTAGAGAAGAGCATCGTCCCCTACCCAGGAGGACTGCCTGCCGTGGGAATGGCCAGTCTCCCTTTCAGCTTTGGTTGCTGTTTGTGTAGAATCAAGAAGGTGAATAGGAAACTTCCTCTTCAAACGGATACAAAGCAAGAAGCTACAAGCCTGGAGGAGAATGACCATGGCAGCTCAGGCCTGGCACGATCCAAGTGGTGGACAACGGGGTCAAAGGCAGGAAAGGAAGGAGACAAGGATACTGGAAGCACTGAGGTTGAAGGAGGTGGCTCAGAGAAAGGCTGGCCCAGCATGGGGGTGGGGCCGCTGGCACCAGGTCTGGGATGGGATCTTTGTGTGAGTCTATCAATCCTTCTGGGAATAGGATTACTTTGGAAACTTACCTGCTCTCCCCACCTCCCCTCACTGGTTCTGGAGGGGCTACCACTCTCCTGCGTGGGTCATTCAGACCCCTTCCTTAGAGTCTTCTGTTTGGAATTCAAGAGTTTCTTGCCCTCTGGGGGAAAGCAGGGTGATGGGAATGGGGAGAAGGTGGTATGAGGAAGCTGCCTAAAAGAATAGCTGGCACAGAACAGTGAAGGGGTGGAGCATCTGCTGGCACTCAGCCACACATACCCACCCCTGTCTTTGCAGCCTGGAGCTCCTGGAAAAGAAGTGCCCTTCTGCCTGAGCTGTGATCGGCCCCTCCTGACCACAGTCCCAAAATAGTCGCTCCCAAGCGCTGGGAGTTTGGGAAAGTCAATCCCTCTGGAGCCTTGACTTCCTCATCTGTAAAACAGGAGGAGGGGGTCACAGTACCTGCCTTGAAGACTCCAGGGAGCACTTATAGACGTCAGTGGTGGGGCTGCCCAAGGTGGGGGATGCCCAGAGTGGGGTCTGGAAGCCACAAGCCCGAGGGTGCTGCCCACGGTCCTCGCAGGCGTAGCAGGCAGGAGTCAGAGGAGCAGGAGGTTTGTACTCCAGCTGGCACTAGCTCTGGCACCCCCACCCTGCAGTCATCCAGGCTCCTTACAGCCCCAACCCCTCCCTCTGACCTGTCAGCCACCCCTTACGACTGTCAACTCTCCAAGGCCAGTGTCCGAGCCCCGTGTTGCTAAATGAGCAGGTCCACAACAGCACATGTGGCCCCGTC
>PVHY01017663.1:0-30915 GCA_004024945.1 Uropsilus gracilis
GAAGAGAACAACGGGCCAAACAACCAACAACTGAACATCAACTTAACCAACCAACAAATCACAGAAAAATGGGAGATGGAGTGACTGGAGGGGGGATGCGGAGGGGGGATACGGAGGAGGAGGGAATCAATTAATGCACAATTGTGACAAATCAATAAAATAAATTAAAAAAAAAACAGATGAAATAAAAAAAAAAAGAAGGTCACCTCTCTAGGACACCTCCCCATTTTACCCTACACCTTACAAACACACATACAACACAAACAACATTTGCTTTTTAAAATAGAAATCAAGAAGCCAGTAGGGGAGGCTGAGACTGGGAATCGCTTGAGTCCGCGGGCTCGAGACCCACCCGGGGCAACATCAAAAAATGGCTGGGCATGGTGGCGCGTGCTTGTAATCCCAGCTACCTGGGAGGCTGATGCTGGGAATCGCTTGAGTCTGTGGTACTCCAAGCAACATAGCGAGACCTAGTCTCTAAAAGAAACAGACAAAATAGAAGCAGTGGCACAAGCTGGGCATGGTGATGTGTGCCTGTAAACTTCAGCCTATGAAGCGGCTGGGGCTAGGTATCAAGATTTGAGTCCTGCTCAGGGCAACACAGCAAGACCTAGTCCCAAAAAATAGCTGGGCATGGTGGCGCAGGCCTGTACTCCCAGCTACCTGGGAAGCTGAGGCTGGGGATCACTTGAGTCCATGGCACCCTAGGCAACACAAGCCTGCGGTTCCATGGGCAAAAATAGCGAGACCTAGTCTCAAAAAAAAAGTAATGGTGCATGCCTGTAATCCCAGCACTGGGAGGTAAGTGACCTGGGATCACTTGAGTTGGCGGGTTCAAGACTACTTTGGGTAACATAGCGAGACCTGGTTCTCGGAAAAAGTAGTTGGGTGTGGTGATGGGCACCTGTAATCCCAGCTACCTGGGAGGCTGAGGCTGGGGATTGCTTGAGTCTGCGGGATCGGGACTACCCTGGGCAACATAGGGAGGCCTAGTCTCAAAAAAAAAAAATTAAAGTAAAATATAAGTCAAATCATGACATTCTTTTTTTCAAAATCTTTTTAAGGGTTCCTGTTTCTCTCAGTGAAAACCAGTTACTGCCCCCTCCCTCTCACCTCTGACCTCATTCCTCTAACCTCATTAGCACCTTGCTAATCCTTAAGGCCCCTCCTGCCTCAGGGCCTTTGCACCGACTCTTCTCTTTGTGCAGATACTCTCCAGATATCTACAGGCTCCCTCCTTCACCTTCACACCTGCTCACATTTCACCTTCTCAGTGAGGCCCACTCTGACCACTGATTTTAATATTGAAACCTACAAACACATTTTTCATCTCTCTTTTCCTAGTCTACTCTTTTTTCCCCAATACTTTTCATTGATTATATCGCTTATTTTTTCCCTATAGTACTTAACACCTGCTAACACATATACAGTTTACTCAACCATCGCATTTATTTTCTCCTGTCTCTCCCTCCACTGGAAGAAACACCAGCTTCAGGAGGACAGCTTCTGATTCTGTCCACTGATATCTTCCAGGTGCCTAGGCTAATGCTCTGCATTCAGCATGTGTGTGTTGGAAAAATACACAAACGAGTGTGGCCTAGTGTGCACTAAACATACGGGAAGGAGAAACTGCGCTTGTTTCAGTGAATTCAGTGGCAATCACCTGTCCCCAGCCTCCCCTAACCTCCCATTCATTTCACAAGTTGCCAGAACTTGTGTCTCCTGAGTTGAAGGTGCTCAGCGTATCCCCAGATCCCTAGTAGTGGCTCTCCTAGGCAGCAGGATCCTTAGGGAGAGGAATCAAGGGCAGGAGGGGCTCACATTTCGCGGGCGGATCGGGACCCTCTGGTTGTCCGCATTCATGCCGGGAATGATGACCGTCATGCGCCGGGGGCCTCGGAAGCCCAACACGTTGGTTTCCTGGGAGGAGATGACAGTTGGGCCCGCCTGAAGGGGGTGCAGGGGCAGGGAGGCCCGCCGTGGGAACCAGGGGGAGCTCTCACATAGATCACCGCAGCCAGCTCCTGCCGGAGGCTTCCCACATCAGCGCCGCGGATCGGGCGGCGGGGGTTCTGCCCGTTGTCAAAAACTGTGAAGCGGTTCCCCAAGAGGTTGGACCTGCAAGCAGGGTGGGCGGAAAGCAGGGCTGACGGGATCCACACCCCTGCTCCAAGACCCCTGCTCGATGCAGAGCCAAGCAGAGCAGTTATTAAGCTTCCAACCCCAAGGGTGGGAGAGTCTTAGGACTGAGCAATTCCTGTCTCCTATCCCAGGCTTTCCCTATGAGGTCTTTAAAAAACTGGTTCTAATAAGGGGAGACTGGGCAGCCTAATAACCCTTATTTCACTTGGTTGATAAAAGGATAAATGGGTTAATACTGGGAAGTCATTTAGAAATAAGCCTGGCATATAATAGATAGGTCTTATTTACACAGTGTTTGTTAAATACATTAAGAGTAATCTACAGGCCAGGCATGGTGGCTCGTGCCTGTAAGCTTCAGCCTATGAAGTGGCTGGGGCTAGGGATCACGATTTGAGTCCCGCCTGGGGCCCATAGCAAGACCTAGTTCCAGAAAAATAGCTGGGCGTGGTGACGCGCACCTGTCATCCCAGCTACCTGGGAAGCTGAGGCTGGGGATTGCTTGAGTCTGTGGTACCCCGGGCAACAAGAGCCTGCAGTTCCTTGGGCAAAAATAGCGAGACCAAGTCTCAAAAAAAAAAAAAAAAGTAATTTACATTGCAGGGCCGGGCATGATGGCATGTGCCTGTAAGCGGCAGCCTAGGAAGCTGCAATGGGGACCAGGGATTGCAGTTCAAGTACCGCCGGGGGCACGTAGCAAGATCTAGTCCCAAAACAATAGTGGTGGTGTGTGCCTGTAATCCCAGCTACCTGGGAAGCTGAGGCTGGGGATTGCTTGAGTCTGTGGTACCCCGGGCAACGTGAGCCTGCGGTTCCAAGTCAAAAATAGCGAGACCTAGTCTCAAAAAACAAAAACAAAAACAAACAAACAAAAAAATAGTGAGACCTAGTCTCAAAAAAAAAAAAAAAAGTAATGTACATTGCATTAGGTGTACATTAATGCACACTACATTACATTAAAAGAATTAAGGCCTGATCCAGGGTCCCACTTCTGAGATCTGTGGTGAGGATTACATGGGAGACAATGCAGAACAGGTGCCGAATATTTGTTTATTCATTCACTTAGTAAATATTTACCAAGCAGCTACTGTGTGCCAGGTGCAGGGAATTCAACCATGGACAAGACAGGCAGAGCCTCTGCCCTCATGGCCGCGTGCTCTCCTTCATGAGAGGTTCCTGGGTCAGTAGTGTGAGCAATTAATGGAAGTGCAGCATCCCATCCTGACCCCAGACCCACTGAACAATTCTCAGGAGCTCCCCCATGATCTATGCAAAATGTGAGAAGCTCTGGACTAGGCGACACCCCCACCAGAGTGGTGGGTACTCTGTAGGCACAGGGGGCAGAGAGAACTGGCCACAGTCCTCTTACCACCCCAGCCTTCCAGCCTCTGGGAGTCCAGCCCACCTTAGCTTCCCAACGAAATTCTCCCCTCCTCGGGACAGATTGGTAGGGTCACTGGAGATGAGGTAATTGGCCGTTTTGCTCCGTTTCCGTTTCCTGCCCGCCAGGAGGAATACCTGGGGAGGAGGAGAGGTGAGAAGATGGGAAGGAGACAGTAGAGGAAGGACGTGGAAAGAGAAGGCCTATTCACCCTGTAACCCACCCCTCAACCTTTGCCCTCGACCCTTCCTCAGCCTGAGTCCTGGCACCTCCTCCACCCTCTTTTCCACTCTACCTCTCACCTACCCACCTTCTTCTCCGTGTCCAGGTGCAGGAAGTAGGAGGGATACAGGCCGCGATCCATGCCCTTCTTGTCCCGGGTCAGCCGGCAACGCACAGTCCGGCCCTGGGGGGCAGGCTGAAGCACGAACTCCCGGGGTTCATCCACCTCCAAGGGTGGGGATGAGGCCCTCTCCTCCTTCTGGGTGGGGGCAGAGGGCGCGTCATCCCCAGAGCACTGGCTCCCCTGCCCTTTATTAAGGGATGGTCGGGACAACTCACCACTCTCTGTAGGGGGGAACAGAATGGCTATCTGGAGTGTGAGGGGCCCTCATACCTCCCCGGCAGCTGAGAGACAGCCTCAGTCCCAACTCTGGTTTCACTACTAATTGTTGTGTTTTTGAGGTTTTTTGTGTTTTTTTTTTTTTTTTTTTTTTTTTTTTTTTTTTTTTTTTTTTTTTTTTTTTTTTTTTTTTTTTTTTTTTTTTTTTTTTTTTTTTTTTTGAGACTAGGTCTTGCTATTTTTGCCCGTGGAACCGCAGGCTCTTGTTGCCCAGGGTACCACTGACTCAAGCAATCCCCAGCCTCAGCTTCCCAGGTAGCTGGGATTACAGGCGTGCACCACCACGCCCAGCTATTTTTTTTGGAACTAGGTCTCGCTACGGGCCCCAGGCGGGACTGGAACCGCGATCCCTAGCCCCTGCCGCTTCATAGGCTAAGCTTACAAGCACGAGCCACCATGCCCGGCCTTGTTTTTGAGTTTTAACCACACTTGACCCAGCTTTTTTTCACCCAAGAAGTAGGTAGGGAGGGGGTGCCTATCTGGGACAGATCTTAATTTATGAGTTCAACGCATAGATAAAGGCCACCACCATGGCAGGTGTAGTTCTGAGCACTTTTCAAATATTAAATTACTTCATTCTCATATCACTGAGCTGGTGGTCCCGTTTTATGGATAAAGAAGCTGGGGCTCAGAGAAATTAAATAACTTGCCCACATTCGCACAGCGATAAGAGGAGCTGGGAATGAATCCTGCCCAGGCTGTTGTTGGACTCAGAGTACTTAGGAGACCTTCCCTCCATGGACATTAGCTCAGAAGATGAACTGAAGTGGGGCCGGGGGGATGGATCGTGGTGTTCTGAGCATGCGTTTCTGCAACTAGAGAAGCGTTGGTGGCTGCTATGTTATTAGTGCATGCATCTCGATGACTATGGAGCCCACTTTCCAGTGGGCTGCTGAGGAGCCCTGCCTCCTAGTATTTATGTCTTTGTATCTCCCCCTCCACTGTATAAGGAATGTCCTCTGTGACCCAGAGAATATGGCAGAAGTGATGGGGGAGGAGCACTTGCAAGTAGGGTAGGTGGCTTCTGCTTGCTGGCTTGGGCCCCTGGGGAAGTGGGCTGCCGTGTCTTAAGAATACTCAAGCACTCATCAATTAAAAATGACAAATTTGATGAATTTATGGAAACCTGGATGTACCTAGAAGAAATCATACTAGCAGAAACGAGCCAGATAGAAAGGGACAGAAACCAAATGGTTTCACTAATATATGGTCAACCAAATGGAAGTACACAATGGGGGAGTGGGGACCAGCGGGAGCGGGCGGGGAGGGGAGGTGGTGGGTGGCCCCCAGGGACTGAAATGATGTGAAATATATATATAAATAAATTATTAAAAAAATAAAAATGAAACAGGCCAAAAAATAAATAAATCACCTGTAATCAACTTGTATATATAAAAATAAGAATACTCAAGCAAACCCCTGGAGAGGCATCTGGTTGGTTGCCTTGACAGTGACCCTGTTAGGAACTTAGCAGTAGAACCTCCTTTTGCAGTGGTGCTTTCAGAGTAACTACTGTTCTAGTTGATATCATGAATTAAGATACCTTGAATCAAAACTACAAGGTTTGGCAGCTCCCAGATGTGTGACTCATGCAAATTAAGGAAATAAATATTTGTTGTTTTAAGACCTAAGTTTACAGTAATATATAGTTAATATATGAATGAGTAAATAAGCTCACCTTGCCCATAGAAAAGCTCTTAATAACTGGTCCCTGGCAGCCCACGTTAGCTCTTTAGTTGCTGGACAGCTTAGTTACTACAAGACTAGAGCTCCCAGATGGGGTAACAGAAAGCATCTGAGGAACTCAGAGCAGTAGGGTGGACAGGTTTTAACAACTAATGCAGTTGACTGTTGGTCCATGTGCCCAGGGGTCTGTACACAGGTGCCAGTTTCTGTACACGCATCCTCTGGTACAGAAAATGTGTCCCTTCATGTGGGGGCTATGTGGACATTTCTGGCTGTGTCTGATGGTCAGGCTGCCGGGGGGAGAATTCAGACCACGTGGCATAAGGCCTCAGGTGGCCAGTCCCAGCCTGGTGAGCCCACAAGAGCCTCTTCTGTTCTCAAAAGTCTCGTGCTTTTTGTCCTCTTATTTTATTGATAGAAGAGAGCCAAGATTTCTCAGTGCACATGCTCAGGATGCCAAGTGCCACATTTAGCTCCCCCAAACCTAGGCCCCTGCTTGCAGCTCCTTGAAGGACTCAGCTCCCTTCCCCACTGCACCCAGGTTTTTTTTTTTTTTTTTTTTTGAGACTAGGTCTTGCTATTTTTGCCTGTGGAACCACAGGCTCACGTTGCCTGGTGTACCACAGACTCAAGCAATCCCCAGCCTCAGCTTCCCAGGTAGCTAGGATTACAGGCACGCGCCACCACACTCAGTTATATTTTTTTGGAACTAGGTCTCACTACGTGCCCTCGGTGGGACTCGAACCACGATCCCTGGCCCTGGTCACGGCTTCCTAGGCTGCTGCTTACAGGCATGCACCACCAGGCCCGGCCCGCACCCAACCTTTTTGCCTTTTCCTTTCGCTTTGCCCTTCTGATTGCTGTTCTTGGGCACTCCGGCTGTCACCTCTTCCTCTTCCTCCTCATCCTCTTCCTTCTTCCTCTCCTCTTCTGAGCCTTTGGCAGTGCCTGGGAGGGAGGGGGCAAGCCTGGTAAGCCCTTGTCTGGTGGAATGCTGCAGGGCTGCAAAGTGCCTATATCTCACCTGGACTTTCCACGCAACTACGAGCAAATACACCTATGTTGCCATGATCAGAGCCTCAGGAAAGCTAAGACATTGACCTGAGGCCACAAGTGAGAGTCAAGATGTCTCCCCAGGGGCCCTCCAACCTTAATCAGACCTGCACTAGGAATGAGGAAACCAGTCTCTCCAGCTATAGATACAATGCAGAGGAAAGGAAATAATAACAACCCTGGTTACACTCACCACCTGGGTAGGACAAGCAGTGTGTTCGGAACCACTGAGACAAGAACATGGGACCAGTAATTGTGGTAACCTGTAGATTTCTACCTACATTGTCTCTGGGGCTGGGGAATCAAAACCCTAGTCTACAGTTTTGTGCAATGTGAATGAGGCTTCCTCCTTTACCAATCAATGGGGGAAGAAAGCCACAGAGATGTGGCTGTGGCCCCACAGCAGAACTGCTAACAGCAGAGAAGAGAGGAGTTGGACCAACCACCTGGGGAGGTCCATCCCCAGCAGAGGACGACTCCATTGCCAGTGACTGTGAGATGGACTCCCAAACTAAGGTATCAGAACTATATGGCACAGACCTAGCAACATGTGACAGACACCAGAAAGGATCCTGGAGAACTGCACCACGCATTTGCCCTACAAGAGGTTCCTGACATCCTCGGCCTGACCATCTGCCTCTGTTACTCCTGGAGATTCAAACAGCTTGGTCTGTTGCTGTCCGGGAGTGCCAAGTCCACATCCAGGAAGAAATGATATGGTTTCAGAAAAAGAAAAGACCAGTGGGCCAAACATGGACCAATGATTAAAGCATGAGGAGTTGGAATGACCAGAGCGGGGAAAGGAGAAAGGGGAGTAGGGTGGGAGGATGGGGGTACAATATGGAAGTAAGGGTCATACGTAAGGGGAACAACAACCATACACATATGATCAATATTGTATGGTTACAAAATAAAAAGTAAAATTAAAAAAAGAAAATATGCCATGACAAAGAAGACATACTGCTGGATGGGAAAATTATTTACATAATATATAATAAAGGATTAATATCCAAAAAGAAAAAAAAAAAGATGTGCCCCAAATCTTCTGACGCTGGAACCCATGCTCCTTGTCCTACATTGCACCCCAGTTCCCCATGCCCCAAGACCGTCACCATCACTTACCTTTCTTCTTCAAAGCTTTCTCAACTGGGCCATCCTCTTCAACCAGAAATATGGCTGCTGGCACCTTCTTTCTCACTCTGGTTGAATTTGTGGAGGGGTCCTTATCTGCCTCCCCAGACCCTGCATGTGTGAATGTGAAGAGGTCACAAGCCCACCACATCTAGAGGCCCCCATTCTTTCCCAGGCTGGACTCACCTTTCTTTTTTATTTTCCTCAGCTTGGTCTCTTCCTCCACTGGAACCTCCTTCTTCTTAATGCGCAGAGATTTTGGTGGAAGGACAGGGCTTCCCAGGTCCCCTGGAAATGGAGGGTGGGGGTTAAGCAGAGGTGGGGCTGAAGATCAGCCTCTAACTATTCCTCCAATTCCCAGGGAGATGGAGGCCCCACAAGGATTCAGAATCCCAGAATCTACCTTTTGCTTGTCCCATTTTCAGTCCCAAGTCCAAGGGACTGGACAAACACGGGGGGAGCTTATTAATCAGTTACTGAACGAATGAATGAATGAATGACTTAATGAATGATTGAATAAATGTGTCAAGTACATACTCCTAATTGAGCCTCTGGTTCCCACCCCAGCTCCCTCAGAACCACCACTACCCCACCCCAGTGCAGGATAGTATGCTCTTGCCGACACAGGCCTGAAGTCCAGTCTTTGGTCCCCTTTAGAGCAGATGTGGAACCTCAGAAAGGAGCCCAGGCCAAGGAGCAATCAACATTTACTCATGACTGAATTTTACTGTGATCACTTTGATACTTTATAAAAATCATAACAATTCGGCCAGGCATGGTGACCCATGCCTGTAAGTGGCAGCTAAGGAAGCTGCGGCAGGGACCAGGGATCGCAGTTCGAGTCCCGCTGGGGGCATGTAGTAAGACCTAGTCCCAAAAAAATAGCTGGGTGTGGTGGTGCATGCCTGTAATCCCAGCTACCTGGGAAGCTGAGGCTGGGGATTGCTTGAGTTCATGGTACCTGGGGCAATGTGAGCCTGCGGTTCCACGTGCAAAAATAGTGAGACCAAGTCTCAAAAAAAAAAAAAAAACCCAAAAAAAAAGAAAATGAAAATCCTCTGCCCTCCCTTTCCTCACTGAGCACCCTGACGGGGGCAGGCAGGCATGGGGGACAGGGAAGAGCCCTCTGGTTCACTCACTGGGGGACCTATCCGTGTCTTCCTCTGAGAATCAACCAGATTCCAAGCCCCTCAGGGCAGGGGCTTCTCTCCTGTGGACACCTACCCCTCTGACCCTGGGTCCTGACCCTCTTCTCCTTGAGGTCTGTGGTAGTCTTCTCTCTGGGGGGCTTTTTGGGAGGCAGAGGGACTTTCTCTTTTTCCCCCTCCTCTTTCTCTTCGTCCTCCTGGTCCTCTTCTTCCTCTTCCTCATCTTCTGTAGATAGAAACTCCACATAATGGGGTTTGAGGTGGGCCCTACTAAAGGGGGAGCCTTGTCCAGTCTGGGGAATGAGTGCCAGGGGAAGGGGGAAGAGGTGGCATCCCCTCTTCAAAAAAGGGGGTGACCTCAAACTCCCCTGGGATCTACAACTCAGGGTTCATGGGAGCTTGGGGGGAATATTTGAGAATCCTCTTATGGGAAATGTCTTCCCACAGCCTTTTCTCTCACTGGCTGCCTCCTCAAATACTTCATGCACACCTGAGCATCTCCATCTCTGCCTCTTGTTGCACTTGAGCAGATCCGCACTCTGCCTTCCCCTACCTCCCATCCCCCAAGCCTCAGTTACTGACCTTGAGTCGAGCCCCACCACTCTGGCCCGAGCTTAGCTGGCCCCAGCCGGCCTCAGTTTCCCCATCTTGAACCCCAGGTGGTGGTGAGGGGACAAAGAGAATAGTTTCTGTGGCTCATTTTGGGGTTTCCACCTAGTCTCTCAGCTCCTTCTCTCCACTCTGCCCCCTCCGTGCCCATCCCTCAGATCCTCTCTCACCATCCTTTGCATCCCGGGCTCGGGCTACGAGGAAGGTTGCCCGGGGGTCGCGCTTCTTGGCCTCGGGGTCCCTGAGGAACTTGTCGTACACCGTTGGCTGCTCCCTGGACTTCACCGGCTCCGGCACGGGGTCCTCCCGCCGCCTCTCCCTCTTCCCGACTGAGCCGAGACACGGGTTTCAGGCAGTTTCCCCTCTCCCACAGCACCCCGTATCCCCCTTAGGGCTCACCCCCCTGGGCTCTTTCCCACCGTTGACATCGCTCTCTCTCGGCTTTCATTTATCCCCACTCCTCCCACCTCAGCTGAACCCCAGCGGCTCCCGCCTCGCCTGGCCTCGGGTTCTCGCAGCTTCTTCCTCGGCTTCTCTCCGGGACTGAGCAACACCTTCCCCTCCCCCAGGCCCTTCTCTCCGCGTCCCTCACCGTGGGGGGCACCCCCTACTCGGGCCCCCTCCCACCTCCGGGTCTTCGGGGCTTGGGTTTCGCTGGGCAGGGGGACTCAGGAGCTTCTGTCTTTTTCTTCTTCAACTTCTGTCCCCGGAGGGGTCGCTGCTGAGTGGGGGTGGGGGGTGTTCATAATAAGGCAGAGGAAGAAAGGGGTGTGCGTGTGGGCAGTCCCGAAAGCTGCTCCACACTTATAATCGCTTGAGCCGCCAGAAATAACCGCGGATTATCCCAAGGGGAATTTTGCAGCCCACTTCTTGGGGTTAGGATCCCTCCCGTGCTTCGTGGGCACCTCCAAAGCCCACAGAGTCCAAATCCCTCTCCCCAAACACCTCTTTCTTCCCCACAAAAAAGAAACCTGGAGAGTAGCACCTCTGAGAAACTGTTGAGGAGGCTCCTCCCAGTCCCAGGTCCCCTACCCCGTGGGCTTGCAGGCAAGGGGGACCCAGGAACCGTTACCTTTCCAAGCAGCACTTACATACCTGCTGGTGGTGGCCATGGACCTCTGGGCTCTGGTCTTCCTCCTCAGGCCCACTGAGGGTAGTAGAGGGATCAGTCTGTCTCTCCCTTTTCCTGCCCTCCCCAAGCCTCCCATGGGGGTCCCCCGGGGCTCAGATAGGGTGATGAGGGCACAGAGGGTCCCAACCTGTCTGAGGCCCACACCTCTCGGAGGGTGTCTTCCTGCAGAGGCATGGTGCATTCACCCATCTGCACTCCGTTCTCCGGCCACTCTGTGGCACCCCCTTCTCTGGCCACTCTCCTCTGGGATTCTCTGCTCCTCCCCTCCCCCCAGCTAATCCAGGCTCATCCTCACCTCTACCTACCACTGCTTCAAGAGGGTGGGGCCTTGGGGTGGTCAGGTGCTGTGCCATGCCCCACTAGGCCCAGTCCTTTGAGTAAAGCAGCTGCGCTCCCCAGTTATTCTCAGACTCCTAGTAACCTGAAGGGTGGCATTACTGGTCTCGCCCCTCCCCCCTTTTGGGTTTAAATGCTGATTTGCAACTTGTCAGTTGTCAGTGGGACATAGGAAGAAAATACTAGGACTGATCTACTGCACTTCATTTCGCATAACAAATTAACCAGGATTTGTGAATAGTTAATAAATGAATTGACGAAAGCATGTGCATGTAAAGTATACTATACTATCGTATGTAAATACATATTACTGATAGGGGACATGCTCTATGAAAAGTCTAGAGACCAGAATGTGTTGTTGGTTTCATCAGCATTAGAGGAAAGGGCTGGAGAAGTGTGGGGAGGACCCAGAGGACAGCCCCAAGCAGGTGCTGATGACTTCCTAAAGCCTGCTCTAGCACCCTGAAACTGAAGGTGGAGTTCACAGTCCTCAGCTATCAAATGGGTCTGACAGCAGCACCTACTGGGCAGGGGTGCTGTCTGGGTTAAATGAGAGAACGGTGTGCATGCTATATGATAGCTGGGCCTGCCAGAGCACTTGCTCTTGACCTCTGTGTCCCAGCACTTACAGAGCAACTTCACATGCAAATGGGATACACTCTTCGCATGAGTGAACTGGTGAGTAAGAAATTCTTTATTTCTTTGGATTGTCTTTTTTTTTTTTTTTTTTTTTTCAGACTAGGTCTCGCTATTTTTGCCCATGGAACTGCAGGCTCACGTTGCCTGGGGAACCATGGACTCAAGCATTCCCCAGCCTCAGCTTCCCAGGTAGCTGGGATTACAGGCGTGCGCCATCACACCCAGCAATTTTTTGGCACTAGGTCTCACTGTGTTGCCCCAAGAGGGACTCGAACCGCGATCCCTAGCCCCAGCCGCTTCATAGGCTGAAGCTTACAGGCACGAACCACCGTGCCTGGCCCTCTTTGGATTGTCTTACAAGTCCAATGAGATTGGTGGGTGGAGATAATCACCTTCATTCATAGGTGGAAACACTGAAACTCAGGATGTGACATGACTTCTTCGTGGCAGCCAGCTCCCAGTGTTGCTGAGCCAGGGCCTGTGGTCCCCCTGATCCAGGTTTGCCAGATTTGGTCCAGAAAGAAATCTTTTTCCTTTAAAAAAAAAGCATCATTATTTTCATAAACACCATATTTGTCTTATTTGTATAGTGATTGATCCCCTTAGGTATGGTAATCAATCTTTCTAAAATATCATTTCTTTAGTTGATACCTCTGCTCAAAAACATTCATTGGTTCCTTATTGCCTAAGGATCAAGTTGAAAACACATTGGGTTGTTGTTCCCGGATGTCTGTGACCTGACTCCAGTCTGTCTGACTAACTATGGGTTGTCTTGGAATCTGCTCTTCACCCAACCATGTAGGTTTACTGAACCCCCTCTCTGAATTCTTGTCCACACCTTTGCTCAGGCTGTTATGTCCTGGAGTGCCCTGCTCTTCCATGAATCCCATCCAACTTTATTGATCTATTTTTTTGAGACTAGGTCTCACTATGTTGCACAGGGTACTGCAGACTCAAGTTGCCCGGGGTATTATCATGAGCTCAAGTGATCCCCAGCCTCAGCCTCCCAGGTAGCTGGGATTATAGGTGCCTACCATGGTCCCGGGTGCTTTTTCAAGAACCAGGTCTCTGCTATGTTGCTTGGGGTAGTCTTGAACCCACGAACTCAAGTGATCCCAAGCCTCTTGCCTCCCAGCACTTGGACAACAGGCGACACCACGCCTGGCTCCCATCCAACTTTATTTTATTATTATTATTATTATTTATTATTATTATTATTTTTGAGACTAGGTCTCGCTATTTTTGCCTGTGGAACCGCAGGCTCACATTTCCCAGGGCACCACAGACTCAAGCAGTATCCAGCCTCAGCTTCCCAGGTAGCTGGGATTATAGGCGCATGCCACCACGCCCAGCCAATTTTTCGAAACTAGGTCTCACTACATTGTCCTGAGTGGAACTCGAACTGCGATCCCTGGTCCCAGCCGCTTCATCAGCTGAAGCTTACAGGCATGCGCCACCATGCCCGGCACCATTCAACTTTAAACAGCCCTCAAAACCTACTTCCAAGATTCCTCGGTGCTCACTTATCTCTGAGAAATAATAACAATAATAACATCATTGACTACTTACAGCATTTCAGGTTCCTTGGTTCCCTTCCTGGCTCCACTATCACCTTAAAACTCACGGTGATGGCCGGGCACGGTGGCTCGTGCCTGTAAGCTTCAGCCTATGAAGCGGCCGGGGCTAGGGATCGTGGTTCGAGTCCCTCTTGGGGCAACACAGTGAGACCTAGTCCCAAAAAATTGCTGGGTGTGGTGGCGCACACCTGTAATCCCAGCTACCTGGGAAACTGAGGCTGGGGATTGCTTGAGTCTGTGGTACCCCGGGCAATGAGAGCCTGCGGTTCCACCGGCAAAAATAGCGAGACCTAGTCTCAAAAAAAAAAAAAAAACACCACAAAAAACTCACGGTGATGATAGCAGACATTAACACTACAATATTAAAGATGAGGAAATTCACGCTGAGAGTTGGCCAATAAATATCCCTTGAGAGTGTGTGCCAAGCAGTGCGCTAAACACTGGCTGTCCAGCTAAGGACAAAAGCGTGTCCCCACCCTCACGGAGCTTACATTCTTATGAGAAAGACACATAGTAAAGCTGTAAATACACAATGAGTCATAAAGACCTCATCATCATTATTAATTATAATAAATGCCAAGATAATTGTTGTATACAAATTAAAAATTAACAAACAACAATTAATTGTAATAAAGGTGAATGTAAAAAAAGGCATCACTGTAATAAATCCCAAGAAGGAAAAGAACTAGATTCCATGAGAGATCAGACTGGATCCGGTTTGAGAAGTAAAATTTTAAGCTGAAACCTGAAGGACTACAAAGATGAGGAAAGAGAATGTTCCAGGTGCAACGCGCAAGAGCTTGACACAGGTCACAGTAGGAACCCTCTACAAGGACAAGGGCTGCCCTGACTAAGACCCGGTTTCCAGAGGGTTCTGGAGGAGACCAGATCCCACAGACAGATCCAAGGGATCCGGGCTGCCGCCTGGGGGCTAACAGGGCTCAGGCCAGACACTGCGTTGCACACACATCAGCCTGACACTCCTCCAGGCCTTGCCCACTGTTCTCCAAGCCTGTGCGGCGTGTGGCGCTGAGCACAGAGCGTCGTCCAGGATGCTGCCTCGAGTGTTGGAGGATCTGCGCAGCGGAAGCTTCCGAGAGAAAGAAGAGTTCATTTCTCAGGCTGTGTGGATGTGAGAGATACTTGGCTGGATGAGAGGATTCTTTCATATCGGTTGGTTCTCCGAAGAGTCCGGTGAGATGGATAGGCAGAGGTGAGCACAGTGGAAACTGAAGCTCTGGAGGTGAGGAAAGTCCTCGAGGTCCTCAGGGGTCAGCTTGGCGTTCATGATAGTTGCAGGAGGCCGCCAAGGCGCGCTCTCCAACAGCGGCACCTCGTCGCTGCCACAGGGCCTCTGTGGCTGGCTGGCAGTAGTTCTTCATTTGGCCTCCAAGGAGACATGATGCTATTTTGGGAACAGCTCTGTTTTTCTACAAATATTTAATAAGATGGTATCAAAACGTCCAAAACCATTCAAATTGTGACATTTATTCATTTGAACTGTATTTGCTGCTTAATTTGAATACATAACTTTGTAGCTATTTTAAGAAAAGTCACTTTTGAAAACATGAAAACAAATTTTACTTATTATTGTTTTGATTGGTGAAAAAAATTATATTTAGAAATAGCCATCAGTCTAGATGATACCAGTTTTAGCAGCAACATTTTAAACCTCCTTATCAGGAGACAGTTGACTGTAGACCTTCTTCTCCTCATCAGATCTGCTCAGGGGGTTAATCCTGGCCATGTCAGTATCACAGAACTTCTCCCCAGCCTGCTGGATATGATGCTCTCCAGCCTGCACAGCGCACACTGTGTACTGTCTGTCTTTACAGCTGATGCGGTGGTCAGGGGCAACTTGATGAGGGTTTAGGGATCAAGCTTGTTTCTCCTGGGGACACTTCAGGGTTGCAGTGTCCTGGGCTCTCAGGAAGTGGGGAATATGCAGATCTTTTTTGTTTCTGTCAGCTGAAGTTTTTCAGAGCTGCCTTGAGAACCCAGTCACCATGTAAGAGGGCAGACCTAAGCTCGTCTCAGCTCCGTGCCAGGCATTGGGGCATGAAGCCCATCAAACCAGGCAAGACGCTGCTGATGTCCAGTGCAAATTAACATCGATTCGCAGAGAACCCAGTCCCTTAGCTGGTCTGCTAGCTGCATCCTCCCCTCAGACATGACCCCAAAGATGTCCTAATGTCTTTGCTTTGCGTTGGTGGGAAGGGTGAACACGAAGTCCCTTGGTCACTACAATCCCTTCAAGTGGCCTGACTGGTTCTACCTGTCCCAGGTGGTAACTCCAGGACAGATTGGTTTAGTCCAAGAGGATGAGGTGCTCAGTTCAGTGCTTGGCCCTACTGGGTTCTCTGATTGACAGCTATGTGGAATGGCACCCTGTGGGGAAATGGTAATTTTTTTTTTTTTTTTGAGACTAGGTCTCGTTATTTTTGCCCGTTGCACTGCAGGCTCTCCTTGCCCGGGGTACCACAGACTCAAGCAATCCCCAGCCTCAGCTACCCAGGTAGTTGGGATTATAGGCGCACGCTACCATGTCCAGCTATTTTTTGAGATTAGGTCTTGCTGCGTGCCCCCAGCAGTACTCAAACCATGATCCCTGGCTCCAGCCCCAACTTCCTAGGCTGCTTTACAGGCATGCGCCACCATGCTTGGCCCACATCTTTTTGATTAACATGTCTACCCTTGGGCAGTTTGGTTTTTTCCCCTAGCTAGGCAACTGCAAATTGTGCTACGGTGAATATAAGGGTGCATATGCATCCCTCTGAATTAGTGTTTTTGTATTCTTGGGGAAGATACCCAGGAGAGTGATTGCTCGGTCACATGGTAGACCTATTTTTAATGACTTGAAAACGACCTCCATACTGTTTTCCATAGGGAGTGAACCAGTCTACATTCCCACCAACAGTATAGGAGAGTTCCATTTTCTCCACTACCTCACCAACACTTGTTATTTCTGGTCTTATTAATAAAGGTCATTCTCACAGGTGTGAGGTGATAATCTTGTTGTGGTTTTGATTTGCATTTCCCTGATGATAAGTGATGATGAGCATTTTCTCTTGTGTCTGTTGGCCATCTGTATGTCTTCTTTGGAGAAGTGCCTATTTCACTCTACTGCCCTTTTTTGGATTGGGATGTTTGTTTTCTTTTGCTGAGTTGTATAAGTTCTTTTTTGAGTTTGGATATCAGCCCCTTGTCAGATGTGTGATTTGCAATTTTCCCTCCCGTTCAGTGGGGTGTCTTTTTGTATTATTATAGCTTTTTTTTTTTTTTCTATCAGAAGCCTTTCAGTTTGATGTAGTTCCTTTTGTTTATTGTTGCTTTCATTTACCTTGACACCATTGTTAAATCCCCAAAGACATCTATGAAGCCAATGTTATGGAGTGTTTTTCACTATGAATTTTATGGTTTCTGTTCATATATCCCAATCTTTGAACTACTTTGAGTTACTTTTTAGAGTTAAAACAATTTCATGCCATAGATGCTACTTGGATGTATGTTTCACCTATGAGGCACATTGAATTGTCTGTATATAACTATGTGGTGTGAAATAGTGTTGTACTTTGTTTTTCCCCCATTCTTTGTTTGCTTTGTGGTTTAGTTTTATCTTTTTGCATCTGTCTGTTCAGTTTCCCCAACACCATTTATTGAATGGATTTTTCTTTTTTCGTTGTATGTTCTTGGTTCTTTTACCATAGTTTTACTGTCTATATAAATGTGTGTTTATTTCTGGGCTCTTGATTCTATTTCAATGAATCTGGGCATCTATTTTTGTTGCAAATACTATACTATTTTGACTACTATTTCTTTGTAGCATAATTTGAAGTCTGAAAACATAATACTTCTATTTTTCTTTTTTTCTCAAAAATATTTTGGCTCAAAACTTCAAGGTCTTTTGTATTTCCATACAAATTTCAGTAATGTTTGCTCTGTTTCCTTGAAGGAAACTATTGGAATTTTTGACAAAGCTTGCACTAGATCTGTATATAGCTTTGGGTAAGATGACCATTTCAAGAATGTTATTAGAGTTTCCTCTCTTTTTCTCATAATGAGCCTAATGGGAGTTTCTGTTTGGTATAGAAGCAGTTTTTGATTTCATTGATCTTTTGATCTCTATGCTCTTCTGTTTTTGATTTATTTATTTCTGCTCTGATTTTTATTATTTATTTCCTCTGGTAGTTTTAGTTTCATTCATTCTTCTAGTTCCTTAGGGTATAAGTTTAACTTATTTATTGGAGAGCTTTCTTGTTTCTTGGTTAGGACCTGCACTGCTATATATGTTCTTCTTCTTTTATTTTCCACTATTACAAAATGTTATATAACAAACAGTTGAATTAGAAAATTTACCTGACCCAGTTTTTATATCATCATAAACTGATACTGTGGAGAGGGGCATGAGGGTGCAATTGATTTCTTGGTGGACCTGGCTACTATACATGCTTATTATAAGATTATGTCACAGAATCCACAAAGGGAGCACATCCTCACAGTGCTCCTTAAACGTGTCTCCCATCATTTAATTTCAATAACTTTTCCTCCCTAAATGTTTCAGCTTGGGGCAGGGGGTAAGTTATGCTCATGGTGTCTTCTGCAAGCTCAAGGTGTTTCCAGATGAAATTTCTATTCTTCCCTCTTAGCACTGCTTTTACAGCCCAAGTATGAGGAAGCATTCCTCTTACCCACCAGAACCCTTCTCGGAACTTGACAATCCACTGATGCTCATGTGTCCTCTTGGAGTTATTAGCCAGAATCTCTGTGAGGGAGGCACAGGCATCAGTATTCTGTAAGGCTGTTCAGGTTAATTCAATGTCCAGCCAAGGTAGGGAGTCACTAGTTTTAAGACATTGTGTTGTAGTGGAAATAGGTGTGGGTAGAGATCCACATAGGTTGGAGGCTTGGCTCCACCACTGCAAGCTGTGTGATTGTGCTTGTCACTTAACTCAGCTAAGCATCACTTTCCTCATCTGTGGAAAAGACGTAATTCCTCTACACAGGGCTTGTGAAGCCAGATGAGGCAATGCCCCTAGCACAGAGCTGGTTTGTAGCTCCATTCTTACCATTAAGGAGATGACAGAATGGATTGTCCCTCGTCACATGCAGGCCCAGTCCCATGCTGGACCACAGAGGCTGTCAGAGAAGTGCCCAGTGCATCGGGAAACAATAGAAGGGACTGTTAGCTTGCCGACACCTTTGCATCCCAGGCCTTCTTATGTTGGGATTCTCCCTTCATCTAGGAGCTTGAGTTGGATGAGTTTGGAATGGGATGAGTTTGGAATGGGATGCTTGGGATAAGAGAGTGGCTAGGGGTGGAGTGGAGGGCTGTGTGGGTGCACTTACTTAATCCTACCACCAGGTGGCAACACAGACACACTCATTGGGGGTGGATATTGGTAAGGATATTAACAGAGGGTTTTTGTTTTGTTTTGTTTTTTGAGAGCTAGGTGTATATGCTTGGGGCTTATTTTTCTCTCATTTTCATTTGCTGTGCCCAGCAGTCCTGAAAGAGGTGGAGAGATTGAGATAGTGCTGGTAACTGGCAACTAGGAAGTGAACCCAGTGAGTTTAATCCAGATTAGTTTTGTAACCACTGAGGTCATAGAAGGTCAGAACTGCAAGGACTTTGGAAATTCTCTATTGTCTATTTCCTAAACCTGTTTGATGATAAAAATCACCTAAAGTTTTTTTGTTTTTTTTTTTTAAATCCACATTCCTGCATCTCAGGCCAGGCACTACATTAGAATCTTTCAGGAAATAAATCTGGAATGTGTGTGATTAACAAGCGTCCTTGTTTGGAAACATGGACCGACTCTCAGAGAGGGAAAATGACTTGCCTGAGGTCTCACAGCTAATTGTCTTCAAGATATAATGCCTTTTAATCCAGAAGCTGGATCACTCTACTACAAGAAAAAAATGAGACAATCCAGAAATTTCAGCATTTTTGAGTTCATAACCACAAGAATTGAAAGCAGGGTCTTGAAGAGCCATGTGAACACTGATGTCAGCACAGCATTGCTCACAATGGCTAAAATATGGAGGCAGCCCAAATGTCTATTAACACGGGAATGGATGAACAAGTAGGTACACATGTACAGTGGAATGTTAGTCTTAAAAAGGAAGGAAATTCTGCAATATTCTACACTGTGGAAGAACTATGAGGACATTATAATAGGTAAATTCAATCCATCACAAGACACTGTATAGTTCTACTTATATGAGACTATAGCTTTCAAATTTATGGAGACAGGAAATAGAATGATGGTTCCAGGGAACTGGGGAAGGAGAAAATGGGAGAGTTATTTAGAATGGGTATAGTTTTTGTTTTGCCAGGAGAATAGTTTTGGAGACAGATGGAGGTGATGCATAATAATATGAATGGATTTAATAAGACTGAACTTTACACTTAAAAATGGTTAAGAAGACATATTTTATAAGTATTTCATTACAATAAAAAAACTGGAAGGAAAATAAGACAATCTGTAGCCAGCTCTGGAGGGCAGTAGCAGAGAGGAGTGAGAAGTGACATTTTCTATATTTTTTGAATGATTTTGTGAACAAATATAATATGGAGTTTTTAAAGTATATTGTCAACTTACCTCTTTCCTCAAAGACTGTACAAATAATGCTTGTGTATAATTTTCCTATAATGATTTCACTAACTTTGGTGCTTTATTATTTTGCTTTTTCTATTGAATGACAGAGAGGCAGCACTTCACTATTGTTTAAACTTCTGTTGAAAATTACTAGAGCTAAAAAAGTGGATGTACAGAATTTACCAATGTCACTGACAATCTTGGAATGACTTTCCCTCAAATGTTAACTTCCAATTTATTATATGAAGAAATTAAGTTCATGTCCATTGTTAAAGCAGATGAATAAAATGGCTAGTCTAGTATTGAGAGGAAAAGGGGGCTGCCCTGTGAGCTTCCACCTCTATTGTTCCTGCATCCAGCATGAATTCCAGGCTTTTTTTTTTTTTTTTTTTTTGAGACTACGTCTTGCTATTTTTTGCCTGTGGAAGTGCAGGCTCATGTTGCCTGGGGTACCACAGACTCAAGCAATCCCCAGCCTCAGCTTCCCAGGTAGCTGGGATTACAGGCACACACCACCATGCCCAGATATTTTTTTGGGACTAGGTCTCGCTGTGTTGCCTTGCACGGGACTTGAACCACAATCCCTAGCCCCAGCTGCTTCATAGGCTGACGCTTACAGGCACGAGCCACCATGCCCGGCTTGAATTCCAGGCTTTCAAATGGAAGTTCCCCAAGCTGAGGGAAGGAGTTAGAAAAGCATTAAGTAAAAACTCCTGCTTATGTTGCTGCCCCATTTGCTGCCCACCTAGGTGGCTCCTAGGTCACTCTACTTGGGCTTGAGAAAAAATGGTCAAGGAGAGACTAGCAGAGTTTTGCTCTCTCTTTGCCTATCAAAAACTGTCCAATTTTTTCTCCATTCCTAAAGAATTCTGATTCTTCCATGTGGAAAAAGTGACTGAATTGAGCTGTGTGTGTGTGCGCGCGCAATGGAGATTAAAATGAGTCGCACAAGTAGCTTCAGGGTAGGAGGGAAGAGAGGAGCAGAAAGAGGATTTTAATTAGAGTGACTATGAACTATATATGAATCCCTTCAAAGTCCTTTAAGAGGTGAGACTAAAGAATGAAATTGCTTCTTAATTACTTTAGGCTCTCGGCTTGTATTTCTTGTATCAGATACGATTCAGAGGCTGGATCATGTGGGGTTGTGCTTTGTTAGGGTTCCACCCTTACTAATGAAGACTGGGCCACAAGCTCTCAACCCCCTAACACCCACTGCTGAGGCCACACCCTGGACCCTGTCATCACTCGAAACTGCTCCACCTCTGAAATTACAGTTCGGCCATCCCACTCCCTGATGACAGTCTCCTCTTCCTCCCCCTTGTGCAGATCTCTGCCACACTCTCCCTTGACCCCACAGGGATTCCAGCTCATGGATCCCTCCATGGCCCAACCATCTTTCTCCCTTTTTCTTGGTAATGGAACCCACTTTTTTCTTGGAGAATTCATTTTCTCCCATGTGGGTGATTTGATTCAGCTGACACTGACTCTGTCCTCTTCCACTTCAGAGGCAGACACCTTTGAGCAACCCTGTTTTAGATGTTCTCCCAGCCCCCTTCACAGTCATCCGTCAGGGGTGGGTCTGTGACCCATCAGTCCACACCACAGTGTTTGCTGAGGAGCTGTGGCAAGGGACATCTTCTTTCTGCTCAGATGGTTCTGTTTGTTGTTTGTTTGTTTGTTTGTTTTTAATACTAGGTCTCACTATTTTTGCCCATGGAACCACAGGCTCACGTTGTCCGGGGTACCACGGACTCAAGCAATCCCCAGCCTCAGCTTCCCAGGTAGCTGGGATTACAGGCGTGCATCACCATGCCCAGCTATTTTTTGGAACTAGGTCTTACTACGGACCCCAGACGGGACTCGAACCACGATCCCCAGCCCCGGCCGCTTCATAGGCTGAAGTTTACAGGCACAAGCCGCCGTGCCCGGCCTGGTTCTGTTGACAGAATACAGCCTCAACAAGCTTGGGAGTCTCCTGGGTCTGAGAACCCAAAGGCAAATGAGAAAACAAAAAGAAGGCACCTAATTATCTCCTTGTAGTATCTAGAACCAGTCATTCCTGAATCCGCTCTGGATTTTTCAGGTATACGAATCAATATGTGAGATCATCAGTCAGATTGGAGTCTATCATCTGAAAGAGATCTGTGACAGTATCCCCTCAGGGGGGCTTCACATCCGGGGTCCCTAAACATGGTTGCTCAGAACTGTGTGTGGACACCTTTTCTTTCATCATGCGTGAGAATCAGGAAACCTGCTAGACAAATTCTAAAGTTCGAAAATAGCTGCTACCCTGGACTTCCCCCTTAAAGCCTTCATGTGAGCCGGGCATGGTGGCTTGTGCCTGTAAGCTTCAGCCTATGAAGCAGCCGGGGCTAGGGATCGCGGTTCAATTCCCGCCTGGGGCCCGTAGCGAGACCTAGTTCCAAAAAATAGCTGGGTGTGGTGGCGCGCGCCTGTAATCCCAGCTACCTGGGAAGCTGAGGCTGGGGATCGCTTGAGTCCGTGGTACCCCGGGCAATGAGAGCCTGCGGTTCCACGGGCAAAAATAGCGAGAACTAGTCTCAAAAAATAATAATAATAATAATAATAATAATAATAATAATAATGAAGCCTTCACGTGAAGTGTAAAATACAAAACATGTATGAGTGTAGGAGTTAGTGCGTTATTATAAAGTCAACTCCCATGTAGCCTTTTCTGGGTCAAGAAGCTGACGTTAGCTACACGTTGGAAACCTCAGTCCTTCACATTCTTTTGTGGCCATTGCTCCTTGCTGCTGAGAACATTTTCATTTTGCCTGTTACAGAAATGGAGTTACTTATTAATCCTAATGAAGCCAAATCTGTCAGTTTTTATTTAGGGTTGGCACTTTCTTGTCATGGGAAGAAATCTGTTGACCTGAGGCTTCCGTCCTTCATCTCTGCACGCACCCAAGATCGTCTTGTGTAATCTTTATTGTTCTGCAGACTTAGGGGCACAACCCACCTGGGGTTTATTTGTTTATGGGGTGAGGTAAGATCAAGTTTCATTTTTTGCCCATCTGAGCATAAACTTTCCTGGTGTTGGTTAGCCACACGCATGTCACAACTCCAAAATTCATGTTGACGTCAATTTCTAGTCTTTTCCTCAGCCTGGCTAGCCTGGAACAAGTTCCGCTTTTGCCCATCGCTATAGTTGAGTAAAACATCTTGATATTCAAGAACACAATAATTTTGATTTTATTGATTGAGTGATAGATCAATATATTGTTCAAAATACATAGCTCACATATTCTGAATGCTGTTAACATCTGTGCATGTAAACCACCTGAAATTTATTTTTAATTTGGCTAGACTGAGAGAGAGGGTCCTACCCCATTTTCTTTCTTTTGGAGTTACAGCTCAGTTGAAAAAACTGAATTTGCACCATTGTTATAAATTAAATCAAATAGATGTTGGGATCTACTATTGTACTCTGAATTTTCCTACTTTTTTTCCTTGACAATTCTTACAGAGGTGTTGGCAGGAGTCAGAATTCTGAAAAAGCCCATCTTTCCCACATCCCACATGGGCCAGACGTGGAGGGTGGGCAACCCAGATGACGGCCTGCTCCTGACACCACAAACTACCACCCACAAACCTGTGGGCGTGTTTCATAGCTGAAGTTTACACACTCCTTTCTTTTCTTCCTGACAGCCTCCTGGTCTCTCAGCAGCACTAATCTAATCTCATTACACCCACCATTCTCATTTGCAGCCTCTGCTTAGCCTCCTCCAGCAGCTAATCCCCATCTGGCCCAGTTTGCCCTTCTACTGCTTCCAGCCCCTAACATCTGAAGCCCTCCACAGAGCCTCTGACCTCAGGCAGAGGAGGGCCCTGGGATTTGCTTTTATCAGTGCCTCCATCACCTCTGGCCCAACTTACTGCCCCAGCCACTGGCCAGTGCTTTCTCTCCTTTACTCCTGCAGTGTGCCGGAGCGGGGAGCTAGTGACCCCTTGCTCTGCTTCCAGAATATGACACTTCCCTTGTCCCCAAACTCCCAGTTTTAAATCTCAAGCAATTAATTGAAGTAATTTATTGGAAGACTCTACTGATCCCTGACTATGCCTTAGGCCTTGAAGAGTTGAGCATCTGACTCACTACTCTTCTCGCCTAATCCTGCTCTGGCCGTGGTTCTCTAGTGGCCATGCAGAAGGTCCTTCCCCCTCCTTGGCCCTCTAGTGCCCTGACTTCTCTCTGCCTGGGAACCTGTCCCTTTCTGGCCTCAGTGCCTGCCTCTGTAGTCACAAGTCAGGCTTGGCCATGGCCATTACCAGTCCCTCCTGGGCCTCTTCCACCTGAGATGAGAGCTGTGGACACCCTCTCTCTCCTCTCCCTGCTCTGCTTCTTTCTTTTAAAATTTCTTATTTTCTTATTTTCATGCAACATTGGCCATATTTGTACAGTTATTGTTCCCCTTAGTTATGGCCCTTCCATCAATAATGCGCCCCTATACCACCACTCCACTCCCCTTCTCCCCCTTCCCCACTCTGGTCACTTCAGTTCCTTTCTTACTGCAAGTCGTCAATCATTGCTTGGCCCACTGGTCTAGTCTTTTTTCTTTTCTGGAGCAATGTCCTTCTCCTGGATGAGGACCTGCATTCCTGTAACAAGGTAGGCCGGGCTCCTCGGCTTTCTAGGAGTAACAGTGAGGTGGGCAGCCAGGCGGAGCACGTCAGGAACCTTTTGTAGGGCAAGTGTGTGGTGCAGGCGCCTTGATTTTGGCGCTTCCTGTGGTGGAGGAGACGGTCTTCTTTTCTCCAGACCCGTGTGCTCACTGGGTTCCCAGCCTCCTCATTCATGCAGGCCGTCTCCACTGTTCTGTCACATGATGCTGCTTCTGAGCCTATAGTTCAGGCATCTGGCGCTGGGGAACCAACTCCAGCCACTGTCAGTGGAGAAGTTCCCCAGTAGGACAGACTCCAGCAGGTGGTTGGTTCAGCTCCTCTCCCTCTCTCATGGTTTCCATGTGGCCATGGGACCACAGCAACATCTCTGTGGCTTCCTCCCCCATTGGAAAAGGAGGGGGTCTCGGCTCACATTGCACACATCTCTGGACCAGAGGTTTGGCTCCCCAGCCCCTAGAGGTGTAGGTGGAGCTCCATGACAGGTTTTCACTATAGTTCGTCTCATAGTACAGTCCTCTGTGGTTCCCACCATGCTCTCTTTGGGTCCTCCCCAGGTGGTGATTGTGTCCAGGGCCTTGATTTGTTCCTCTCATCACCTGTATGTCTGCAGCTGGAGATCTGGTTTTCTCATTCTTACAGCAGGTCTGATTGAAGTGGGAATAAACCAGAGGGGGACCACCCACCCCAAGCCTGAGCCTCAGCAGAGGTGCCCAGCCTCCAGCCCCAGCCCATGTGGAGACAGAGGCTGCCTCCCTAAGCCTGAGAACTCTAGACCCCAAGACACATATAATACGGCATGACTCAGCTGGATTGGCAGCCAGGGCCTCTGGTAGTGACATAGTTGAAAACTGTACAGGCCATACTGTCCTGGTGGGTGGGGTCTAAGAGAAGGACCCAGGAAAGGAAATGAGAAGCACGAAAAGGGTGCACAAAAGGAGGAAGCTGGAGGTGGCCCAAGAGGAGAGAGGTGTGAGAGATAAGAGAATGACAGGCCGGGTAAAGAGGAGCCTGAGTGGCTGGGCCAGGTGGAACCAACCCTCCCCACCAGCCCCTGGAAGAGTGAGCTGGTGGTGGTGGGGAGCCATGGTGGGAGAGTGACTGGCAGAGGAGTAGCCAGTGTGGAGTCGGATGCCAGAATGGCAGCCATGGGTGACCAGGGCTGCTGAGGGCAGGTCCAGTGAATGTGGCCAGACGCCGCCAAAGGTGGGTCTGGAAAAGGAAGTGTGTGGTGCTGCAGCAGGGCGGCGTGGAAAGCTGGTACCTGGCAATAGCCAGGAATTTGGCAAGCTGATTTGTGCATCAGCAGTTGTGGGAGAAGTTGGAAGCACCTTGAAGAAGCGGAGCAGCTTGGGATACTGGAGAGAGAAGAAAAGAGAAGATGCCAGAGAAAGACGGGACTTTGCAGAGTGCCAACCTCTGAGGTTTGGAGGGGCAAAGGGGCACCGTCTTTGGGACTTTGGGGACTAAAAATAGTGACTGGGGCAAGATAACTGGCCACTTGTGGCTTTAAGATTTTTTGTTTGACTTTCTGTCTTCCTGGTTAAATTTCCTTGTTAATAAAACTGCTGTTTAAATCACATTGTAACTGGCAACTGCCACGAGTGGGTGGGGAAACCTGGAAGAATCTAGGTGGCAGAAGCTGCATTTTAAAAGTGCCACTTTTCCCCTTTGCCTTGTTAGGGTGCAAATTGGGTAGAAACTTCCAACCAAACACACATGAAATCACATCTGTGGCATTCTGTTCATCACAGTACCTCAGAAAGCCAAGCTACATTGGCTTGGTGGAAGTTGCAGTCTAGTCACATTGCAAAGGACTGTATTTACAGAGAGGAGAGAGATGGTGGCCATTTTATTTTATTTATTTAGCAAGTTCCCAGTGGTGCATTTTATTTAGTAAGCGCTTGCACATTTGGGAAAGAACTGAGCAGTTTGTTCGGGTTGACTAAAACTGGACTCAGTGATGCCTCCATTCAGTGAAGCGGGAATGCCAGCATTTCCCTGGAAATATGTAGGGAAGGAATCCAAAAGCACAGGGAGGCACATGTATGATGGACTTATCACATGTGACCTGTGCATCCCTTAGACACAGAGGACACACCCAGAAATTCAGTAGCAAAGGGGGGATGGGAGTAGGGCAGGTGGGGTAGGGGCAGTATCCCTGACCAACTCTATGCTAACTGCTTCTCACAGGCCAGGAGGAGAGGGATACCCACTACCGAACCAGACTTCTCCTTTCAGTGGGAAAATCAGGACCAGCAGAAATCCTGGGGCAGCAGAAGCAAAATGGCAGCATTTAGAGAATTAATGGACATCTGAGAATGATAATCAGTGTTCTGATGTGCAAGGGCTTAGGGAGTGGCTAGCAGACCACAGAATAAAAAGCAATGGGCAACCTCATAAAGGCTTAATCTATGAGGCAGACACACTAAGGTCTGCGGGCCAGAACCCTGACTTAGTCTTGTTATGTTAGTCACAGTCTCCCTGCCAGTTTGTGTACCTGCAGCAGAGACCCCTGATTGAAGTGAGGTCAGCTCCACTTGACATGGATCCTTGAAAACCCATAAATCCACAGTATCAATTTACTTTAAACCTTTTTCTCAAAGAGCCATGCAGTCATTTGCCCTGGGAACTGTGTTCTGGGGGAAAGGACTCTGGAGATGACTAGAAACAGACTGAATTGGCATCCTGGGAACCAAGAAAGCCTGTCAAGGCTTGTGATGGTTTGGTGATAAGTGAATTGGGTTAAAGTCTAAATCACAGCCAGCCAGGCAGGACACGGGCCTCCTGTGCCCAACCCCATTTCTGAATGCAGACTTGGCAGATAGCAGGACCCTCATTTTGACTCTAGGAGCCTTTGAATAATAATGATGTAAAGGACCCAATGTTGGTGTGAATGATTATAAGGAAAGACCCCAGAACTTCCCCTCCCTGGGGATATCAGGATCCCTGTTTTCATTCCTCTGCTGAAGAAAAGGAACAGAGTTTTGAGTCAAAGAGTAGGCAACAGATTAGAATCTGCAAGGCTGCCTTCCTGCTGTGAGCAGAGTGCAGGGGTATTTAACTGGAGTTGCAAGGACATGCAAAAGGGGGTGGGCCAGGACCACATGCCCAGTCTGGTAGCTTAAGTGTCTGGTGACTTGGTTAACATCAGCTTGTTTCTGTCACCAACTGCTGGTCAGCCATTCTGCCCACGTCCTTGCAGGTCCTTAGCTTCCTTCCTTTGTTTTGAACTTTCTTTGCAGCCAGATCCTTTGTCCTTGGAATGCAAGGAAAAAGCAACATATAAGTCATATATAAATCAAGGTCTGCTAAATTTACTGCGGGAAGGGAGGGTTTTTCTCCAGGGAGGGAATGAGTATTTCATGGCTGTAGCAAGACAAACCAAAGGCAGTTTGGGGAAGCCTCAGGCGTGACACTGAGTCCCGTCCTGCGTAGTTCACCTGCATGGCTGATGCAGAAGGCAGGTGTCTCTTGGAGAATTTCTGTAATTCATCGTGATTTCAATCAGATAGTGAGTTCAGTTGCAGCTGCTCCTCCAGATGGAGCAAATTAGCATAGCCCCCAGTCCCTGGCTCCCACTGCCTCTCACCACTGATCTGACAAAGACTTTTATCTTTCCTCTCCAACCCCCATCCCGCCAAAGCTGTTTTCTCTGTAACAATTTGTAAGAATTACCAAAAGCAGTCGAATGTCACTGAGGAAAGCCAACACTGTACCTTCACAGCCTTGCTCAAGGCTGTGTCAACGCTCTTGTTCTTTCATAATCTAGTCTGCAGAGATTTTAATCACCATGCTATCTCACGGCACATCATGGCTGGGATGATGTTATTCTAATTGGATTGGATGAGCAGGTCATAGGAAGGGCTTATGACTCTTTACTAAGGCTCAAGCAAGCTGGAGGCTGGGAGACCAATCCCATAAAAAATACAGAGGCCCTTTCGCCACTGCTCAGAGAGGAGTCCATTCTGGGTCCCCGCTGTAACTTAAGAGAAACTTTCATAATGTCCAGAGCCCTTGATGTCCTGTAAATGAGGGTGAAGGATGTCCTCAAGTTCCTTGCAGCAGGAACCCACTTAGGTGGCACCAACCTTGACCCTGATGGAGCAGAACATCTACCAAGGAAAATGATGGCATCTATTTTATGTATTTGAAGAGAGTGGCAGCTGTGCATTGCTGCCATTGAAACCTGGCTAAGGCAGTGTCTTATTCTCTGGGAACCTTGACCAGCAAGCTGTGCCATGGTCTGCTGCTGAGTGGAGCCACCGTATTGCTGACTGCTTCCTCTTGGAACCTTTGCTGATCTGACCCAGGCGGCTTCCTGGGAATCAAGGCTTTCTGAGGTTACCGACCCCAGGGCTGACCTGAGCCTTGCACACATGTATCCTGTGTTAGTCTGCAGCTACAGCTGTATGTATACAGACATTTCTTTGTGCTTTGTGCATACTGTGTCCCCTGTAACAACAAGGGGCACCTCAGTGGGTCCTGGGAAGCTCTGTGCATGTGCGGCATCATCTTGGTGACCATGCTGAAAGGAGCACCAGAGTCTCCTTCTACAGGATCCGCAAAAGACTGAAAAGGTAGAACAGGCCATTCAGGGTGAGTGGAGGCTTCTGTTCTGTTTGCCGCTGCTCAGTCCCAGGTGGCTCCTGGGTCTAAGGACCTGCAAGTGCCCTGCGCCCATCTACAGCTCCCCTGGCTCAGCCAACCAAGGTGGAGAAACGCCAGGAGTGGCCTTAAAATCAAGTCTTCCAGGGACTTTAATAGAAAATGGAAATAAGGTTGGCAGAAAATAAACAGTTTTTTTAAATATAGGATTTTGCTATTTCAGCAACACTCCTGGGGGGGGGTCCAGTGTTTTAGGGGCAAATTGAGTGTTTCTAAAGGCAAATATTGTACACTGTGCTTCCTGTGAGTGAGAATGAGGTTCAGTGCTTTGTGAGTCCTTTTGCCTTGGGAAGTGGGGGTTGGGGGTAGGGTGGGGTTGCACTTATGGTTTACATTGTGTTTCCCAAAATGACATATTAGTATCTGAACCCCCAATACCCTGCTCTGAATATGACCACAATGAGAAACAGGGTTTTGCAGAAGCAACTTAGTTGCAGGGAGTGCATCTGGATGAGCTAGTCTAATATGGTTGGTGTCCTTACAAGTGGGAGGAAGTGCCCTGTGAAGACACGGATACAACAGGTGGCCCCATTCCAGAGACTAGAGTGAAATCCAGGGGCCAGCGAGGGGTGCTGGGAACCCCAGCAGCCAGGTCTGGGGAAGAGTCTCACTGAGACCCTTGAGAGAGTGTGGAGCCACAACCCCCTGACTTTAGTCTTCCATCTCCAGAGTTAGGGAAAAGTTCATTTCTTTATTATTCATTTATTTTAAGCCATCCCTGAGTGTGTCACTTGTAGGCCCCAGGACACAAAGCCAGGGGCAACGGACATCACATGCACGAACATGCAGGTCTGACCTGGCGCTGAGTGTCTAGCAGGGACCATGGGCCCTGCAGCAGGATCCACTGAGATCTGAGTGGCTCCACCATGCGGGTCTCTGGATCCAGAGATGAAATGATAGTGGAAGTATTTGTGGCAGACAGGAGTCATGGAGCAGTGCGGTAAGGAGCCAGCGTTCACACACCCGAGCCTTCGGAACAGCCCCACACCCTCTGCCATAGGCAACTACTTTCCTTTTGACTTTGCTAGGAGACCCTGGAAAAGACTAGGTACGTTAAATGCAATGGGCCTGAAGTGCCCATTATACCAAAGTGGGGTATTATCTGATATCCCCATCCCCCAAAGGAAACAACATCTTAAAATGTTAAGGTTTATCTTCTCTTTTCTTTCTTTCTTTTTTTTTTTTGAGACTAGGTCTCGCGATTTTTGCCTATGGAACTGCAGGCTCACGTTACCTGGGGTATCACAGACTCAAGCAATACCCAACCTCAGCTTCCCAGGTAGCTGGGATTACAGGCGTGCGCCACCACACTCAGCTATTTTTTTGGGACTAGGTCTTGTTAGGTGTCCCTGGCGGGACTCGAACTGTAATTCCTGGCCCCGGCCTTGGCTTCCTAGGCTGCTGCTTACAGGAATGAGCCACCATGCCCGGCCCTATCTTTTTTCTTTTTGAATATTAAATAATTTATTTATGTATAAGTTTCACATCTTTATAGTCCTTAGGGTTCATTCACTGTCTTCCCTCCCTGTTTCCCACCTTTCCCGCCCCCACCCC